>CANXYC010195165.1:0-12618 GCA_948193065.1 Aleurites moluccanus | reverse complement strand
TGGAGTTGAGCAAATTACTGAAAGGAATTCAAGGATAAATCTGTATTGAGGTAAGTATAAACATTGCATTTGTTATTTCTTATGATATGACCAAATGTTCTAAAGGTGAACCCATATGATTCTTGTATACTTGATTATATATTATCGAAATATTTATTTAACAGTTTCTAGTATTCCTAAAATGAAATTCACCATTTGTTCTTGAGATTTCCATGTGTATATACATTGTAAGTGACTTGGTCAATTTTCTTGGATCAAGTTCACATGATTTCTACTTGTTTAATCGATTGAAATTATGATATAAATTAATAGTCTAGTGACCAATATGTTCTTGTGATATGGAACTATATAACACTATGGATAGAACATTTTTCCCAATGAGAGTAAATTCATTGGTCCATCGTGCACTTTGGGAACCCAGCTGGTAGGGTTTTTACCAGTGTTCCACCTAGAGGGGACCACGAGCTCTAGGCGTATGTCTAACCAAGCATGCGTTTACGATAAGGTAGCAAGGACTACTGATGCGCTCTGTTATGATAGGTAGCATGGCTATCGATTCATTATGTAGTTCTACCATGATATTTGATAGTGCTATTCGATTGTGGGCACTCCTGTTTCTTTGTCAGCCTAAGCACATTCTGATTTTCACCATGTTCTTGAAATGAATGTTTCATTCGGATTGTATATATATATTTATATAAGTATGTATGAGTATCATGTTCATATCTTACTGAGTTGAAAGCTCACTCATCTTTTGTGGATTTCAGGTGATAGTGTAGCTCGCGAGGGAGCTAGTAGAGAGGATCAAGCTTCTTGACTTATTCATCCCAAGAAGCCAAGAAGTTTCCATTGTAATTCTTTTGATATGTAATTATGTATATTCATTGAATGGTATTATGACACAATATGTAATGGGAGTATTTTTTAAAGCTTCATAGTTAGTCATTTGAGGATGATGATATTTTGATGTATGAATTGTTACCTTTTGGGTACTCTTGTTCGTTAGTGATGTGAAATGCATCTTTTGATCAATAAGGAACAAGAGAAAGCTATGATATGATAATAATAAAGATTTGATGGATGCTTAACTGGATTTATAGTAATGATTATTGTATGATATTATATGATATTGTAATTAATATATGTGCATGAGATTCAAGATTTGTGAGTTCTACGGATTTATGGTGGCCTTATGCCTACTCTTGCCCTAAGACAGTCGTACCACTGGAGTTGGGATGTGACACTATCATTCCAAAATAAATAATATACTCAGACTTAAAGCAACACATAACAAGCCATACTTACTCTGATCGAGGAAGCATAATTCCTCTTAATTACAAAGTCACAACTGACAAACATGTTACTGTCAAAATAGACTCAAGGTAAAATAAATTAATAAAATATAAATCTAAAACTTTTATTTTCATACTTGTTTACATATTCCGTGAAGTTACAATACTGACTTCATAAAATTTCATCAAAATACAATTCTAAGATTTTTTTTTTAAAATACTAAAATGATCACAACAACATCAATAAATAATAAAAATAAAAAAAAAAATTTAAAACTCAGGTATTACACCTAGAATTATCATTTTCCACAAAAGTGGAATGTGTCAATTATCACAGTTAAATCAAATTGTTGACTATTAACTATTCATAACTAATGGTAACAGTTAAATCAAATAAGATTAAATTTATAAAAATGAATTAAAATTAAGAAAGCATGCAAAGAATTTTTTTTATTTTTTATTTTTATCATTAGACCTTACCTATCATTCAATATTATTAATTTTTCTCTTGAATATTAATTAATAATATTTAAAATCTACTATATGTATATATATTTAAAATAATTTGTAAAATTAGAAAACCTCGTGTGTTTTCCAAAGTAGGCTGGATAAATTTATTTATGGTTCATATTCTCTTCTTATTTTGAGTCTTTGGACCATAAATTTAAGTTTTATTTTTTTTATTGATAGACGAATAAGTAATCCTAACTTTTAATCCGAAATGAGTTACGAGATCTATAATATATTAATAAACATTGATTTTTTTAGTCCGACATCATTTCATTTTGGCTAATCCAAATGACCCTATTTTCATTTCAAAATCATCCATTTAGAATGTTAACGAGTCATTTTTAGTTTTAAATTAATTTTTATTATTTTAAAATTTATTTATTTTAATTTTTTTCAATATTAGAATTTGATACTGTATTTAAGCTTCATATTGATTGTTTTAGAGATAGTTTTCAATTAATAAAGCTTATTACGTAAATTGTATTGAATATGAAGTTAGGTAGCTAATACCCATAGCCCTACAAACTTTTTCAATATTAGCCCTACAAGCTTCATATTCATTGTTTTAGATTAGTTTTTCAATAAAATTTTTATATTTTACATTGAACGCTTATTGCACCGCTTTAATTTTTTATTTTTAAAAATAAATATATTTTTATAAAAATAAAATAAAAATTTATGATTTGTTTTTCTAATTTTTAGATAATTAGTAATTTTATGCGTAAATTGCATGTTTTCTAAAACGTGATGTTTTTAAATTAAGTAGTTAGGTAGTTAATACCCATAGCCCTACAAACTTTTTCAATGTTTGGAAGCTGAGGGGTAAATAAAGCACATTCACGAGGACCGAAAGTTGATATAATTATTATTTTTAAAAGTAAAAAAAAGTTGCTTCACTTTTCAGAATCTGTGGTGTTGTTATGAGGTCAGTTTTAGGTGGATTTGAATTCAACTTAAATTTTAAAAAATCAAAATAATTAAATTAAAATTTTAAAAAATTAAATCAAAATTTTTTAAAAAAATAAAATAAAATAAAATAAATTAAAATATATAAAAAAATTAAATTATATTAAAAATTTAAATCGAATCAATTAAATTGAATTGAGTTTAGTTGAATTTTTAGATGGTCCCTTTTTTTCTCACCCATTTGTTAGCTCGATGCATGGTTTTCGAACTCCATCAGATATTTGAATATATGAGAGTAGGAAATAATGGGTCAGGGATTTAATTAAATATAATATAATTTAATTAAAATAAAATCAAAATTAAATTGAAAAAAATTAAATTAATAATAAATATTTTATAAGCTAATTGTTATTATTAATTTTTTATTTACATAAATATAATATAATTAATAAATATATAGCTCAACGATTTGAAGATTAAAATTGAATTATTTAAGAGTAAGAGTTAAATGCCAATAATATAATTTTTTTTTTTTAATTTAAGTATGTTGTGAACGACTCAACAAATCAAATTGAATTTTTAATTAAATCGATTGAATCACTAGATCGGTCCATATCTAACATAGGTTGTGGGAATTAGGGATGCTTCATGCAGAAATTATAGAAATGGAAATCAAATCAATCGAATCGATCAAATCGATTAAATTAAATCTAAATTAATGATTTCATAATTTATTTGATTTAGTTTGATTTAAAAATAGAGTAAATTAAAAGTTTAATTTGATTTGTAATTTGAGTATTTTTTTTTAGTTTCAAATCGAACTAAACCGAAACTATACATATATATATTATCATTATTATAATTAAATATATTTGATTTTATTTTATATACAACTATATTTTTTAATCTAATATTAATTTAGAATTAAAAAATACAATCCATAAAAATTAACAAAAAAATAAATAAAAATAATCTAATTTTTGAGAAAAAATATAAATTTTGGATGTGCTAATTAATAAAATAGAGAAGTTTTAAGTTGTATAATATTAAATTATTTTTAAATTTTTTAATACCGATATTTTATCGATATTTTTCTTTAAATTTATAATAAAATAATCATAATTTATAAAAAAAAAAAAAATTGATTTAAAATTGATAAATTAAAAATATTTAAATAAAATTAAATCGAATTAAAATTGATAATTTAATTATAATAATAATTTAGTTTGATTTGAAAATTTTTTAAATAAAAAATATTAATTTAACTTAATAATAATTTTTCTAACTGATATAATTAAAACGATACCATCCTTCCAATTTCAAGGTCTTGGGTTTAAAGGTGTATTGGCGTGCTTTCAGTGACTTGCGAATTTGTGATTAATTTTGTTGCGACTTGGCCGCTCAAGATTTTGGCCTTTGGTTATTTATTTATTTTTTTCTGATATAAATATATTTAAATATTTAAAAATTTATAAAATATTCATTTTAAGTTCTAAAATTATAAATAAATAGTTAATAAAATTTTTATAAAATGTACTTCATTTTGATATATTAAAACTTAAAAAATAATTACTTTTCAATTTATTATTAATTATTCATATACAAATTTAATTTCTAAAAATTCTTAAAAATTATTATTTAGTTACTAAATTGTAAAAAATATTATTCCCACGTATAATTTTATTAAATATAAACTTAATTAATTATATATATACACTCTAATCCAAATTAATTATTAACTTAAATAATTTTATTTTCTTACTCACTTATTAATAATTTAATTATTTTTAAAATATTTATAATATATTTTCTTCAAATAATTTTATTAAATAAATTTCAATTTAAAATAATTAAATTTAAAATTTTTCACTATTTATATAATTAAAAGAATAAATAATTAAAAATAATTAATATTAAGATTTTAATTTTTTATTTTTTTACGAATAAACTGCTTATTTAAAATCTTATATATTTAAAATTTAAATTTTAATATAATAGACTTTAAGATAATTATAATTATTAAAAAAATAAGTGGAGAAATTACGTTTTACTTTATTTTTATAACTTTAGGATCATAATTAATAGTAATAATTATTTGCTAATAATTAATGTTTAGCAGTCAGTAATCAATTCTGAATAATTAATAATCAATAGCCAATTGTTGAAATTGAAATTTGATTGTAAAGTGTTTGATAATTTAGATGTTAAAATTAAAATTAGATTGTAAAATAATGAATAACGATATTATTTTATATATTATAATAAATTTTAGTACTATATTTGTAATTAATAATTTTAATATTATTTATAAAATATATTAATAAAATAATTATATATTTTAATTTAATTAAATTTTTTTAATTATGCAAATGTATATAAATATTAAAATATTTAAAAAATAAATGATAATATATATATTTTTAAGTAATTATCTTCACAATTATTTTAAATTTTAATGACTTTTTTAAGCTAGAATTTGTAGTTTTTGAGTTAAAAAGCTATTAATTCTAACTTTTCATTTAAAAATTAATTTGTTGTAAATTTCAGATGAAATAGTTGGAAATATAATCACTGACTTTTATTATCTTTTCTTACCAAATATTCTGTCAATGATATTCACTGGTGTAGGGACAGAGCCAGCCTTCCTTATTCGGGAGGGCCAAACACAGAGGGTTAAAAGAGTGAGGATCAGTTGGTCTGGAGGGACAATACCTCTTATATATATATTTTTTAATATTTTCGTACATATATTATTACTGGGTCAGCTGGACTTAGAAGATCAGGGCCCTCTGATCCAGCCAATAAGTCCCTTCCTAACTGATGAATCATTGATTTCTATATAAATATATTAGTTTTTTTTTTTTTTTTTTAATTTTACGGTTTTTTTATAATTTTTTTTAGTATATATTAGATATATGTGTAATATATATTTAATATATATCGTATTTTTAAAAAAATCTTTTTAGATATATAATATTTTTAAAAAAATATTTTTATGTATGTAATATTTTTATTTTTTTTTTCTAACAGTAAAAATGAAATATTTTTTATTTTTTTCAATATTTTTAAAAAATTCCTTTCTAAAATTTAAATCAAACAAACACATAATCAGAATTTTAAAAGCACTTATTTGAAATTAAAAAAAATATATATGTAAATATAAAATAACAAAGCTAATTTTCAAACAATTTAGCTAGGCTTCTTTCCTACATTAGCCTGAATTCTTGCCTGTGAATATTTTCTTTGTAAGATTTGGTATATCTATAAATAAAGAAACGTGAAGGTTAATATATTATTGGTTAGGGTCGTTGATCATTTAATCATTGGCAATGGTGCAGATCTTCTAGGTACAACCCACAAAAAAAATTATTTGGGGAGATGGATCTGCCATTAAGATGAATCTAAGCTTCTCAACAATAACATTAGCAAAGGAGGAAAAGGCATTTAATATTGAGCAGGTAATTCAAAGAAAAATTATTGAATTGCCTTTGAAGTCATACAATTTCAATTCCTTCATATTCCACTATTTTACACTTTAGCTTTGTATTTTGTGGTCCAAAGCTAACATTAACATTAACATTTGATTTCGCATTTTGAAACCCTAATTAAGGGAATCAAAATACCTTAGTGAAATTTATACGATTTTCTCAACTTTTTCATATTCAAAATAAGACTATATTTATATATTTATTTCGTGTATTTTATAAAATTTATTTTTCATTGGATCATGTATGAATTATGCAATGAAATGACTTAGATACTTTCTAGATGATGCTTCAGCCAGTTCTCGCCAAGTCATATCATAACATTCTCATAAGCTAGGCTCGACAGAGCTAAAACTCCATGTGTTTTCACTTTGTTTTCCATGAACCCCACATTATTATTATTTTTCTAACATAAAATGATAATATTAATTTTTTCTGTAATGTTCAAACTGAAAATCACTTGTAATAACAATATATATTTTAATTATAATATAAGTAAATAAAATGTAAATATAAATGTTATATTATTTATTAATATCATTAATGAGTATAGTTATCATTAAATAAAGAATATAATCATATGTAATATAATTTATATTATTTTATGTGAATGATTTGGATAATATTAAAGATAATACTTAATTAATATTATTATAAATAACTTGACATAACGGAAATCATCTAAAAATCAATTAATTCAAAATTAAATATCAGATTAATAGATAACAAACTCAAAAAAAAAAAATGAAAATTTAGAATAAACTTTCTTTCAAAGAGTAAAATAAATTATTTAAATCATAAGCTGCATTAAATTTTAAGACTTATAAAATATATATAAAAAATTACCTTTATAAATTTTAGGAGCCTAATATAGTAATTTTTTTCGAAAAGGAAATAAATTACTAAATTTACAAAAAAAAAAAATCATAACAAAAACAATGCCATTAAATGGAGTTTAAACATAAACTTCATACTAAAAGTAAATAAAGAAATAAAAGTTACAACTATAAATAAAAACCTAAATTATCAAAATAAAGGTCTAGATATATGAATTTGATCAGAATATAATATCTGTCACTCTCAGAAAGTTGTGTTCAATTCGTTACAATATTTTTTCTTTTGATTTTGATCGTTTTATACTGTTAAATTGACTCATATATTTGAGTAAAATTTACCTGCTATTGAAATGAATTATTTGTTGTAGTAACTTATTTTATATAGTGTCTTCACCGTTCTTCCTCATCTCCTAAAAAAAAAAAAGAGAAAATCAATAAAAAAAAAATACTTCCATCAAAATTATATATATATATATATATATATATATATTTTAAGTTGCTTTCAATCCTTTTTATCCTATCTTTTATTAAAACACAATATTTTAAATTGCATTCCAAATGTTAAAAAAAAATTCAATTGATTGTTATTATTTTAATCAAATAACAAAAAAAAAAAAAAAAAAAATTCACAAAATATTTTTTCAAATAAATTAAAAAAATATCTTTTTGCAATTTTAACATGTTTGAAATAAATGAATTAAAAATATAGAATTTATTTACAAATTAATTTCAACTAGAATTTATTTATAAATTAATTTTGTATCTATAAATTAATTTTTAAAACGATAACTAAACAATATAAAATTAATTTTTTAGAAAATGTTAAAATTATTTTACAAAGTTAAATTATTTTCTACGAAACAAATAGAATTAATTTTATGAATTTTATTTGAAAATTTTAAATTATTAATATTATAAATATAAAAATTTTAAAAATAAATGGTACAAAATTTTATAAAAATTATTTATTTTCTGAAAAAAAAAACAACAACTAAAGGCTAGTTTGTATTAATGTTGATTAATTGAACTTGGAAGTAGTGTATCGCGGGGTCGTAGAGTTGTAAGGCGTGCGTAAAGGGTGTGCCAAAATAATTATAAATTTAACTTATTTATAAATTTATCTATCTTACATTTATTAATCAATATACTTTTTCTTTTAAAATTCTGACTCTTAAAATATTATATATTAAATTTAATAAATATATAAAAATACATATATTGTATTTAAGAAATAGAAAATTTTCGCTTCATAAAAATGAATTCTCAAGATAAATATATTTGGGCAAGTTGGGCCAAACTACGAGCCGACTAATTTGTTGTATTTTTTTTTAGTACTGATAAAATATATTCAAATATAAATTTATTATCCAAAATTTATATATTTTTACTATTAGATAAATTTTAGTGTGTGATTAAATTTTTTTTTTTTTGTATTAACTGTTTGTAGTAGTTATTAATTGTTGTTAATAATTAATAGCTGATTATTATTAAGTATTTAAAAAAAATAGTATTAATTCTTATTGTTAATATATATAATGATTATTAAGGATAAATATTAATATTTATCTTTTTATTTAAATATATTTAATAAAATATTTTAATCTTTTTATTTAAATAAATATGAATTATTTCACTATCTAACAGTTAATAATTATTATTAAAAAAAATAATTAAATTAATTTAATGTAACTGCTGAGAATCAAAAACTAATAATAATATAATTTTTCTTTTATCAAACACCTATTAATTATACGTGTTTGACAACTCAATTAAATTATTAAAATTCAATTTACAGATAAATATTTGTGGTTGAAAATAAAAAAAATTGAATTAATTAAATTTTGATCATAAATTTTAAATCTCATTTTAAAATAATTATTTCTAAACATATTGTATTAAGAAGTGATTAATTAAAAAAAAAAAAAAAGGAAAAGTCAATATTGAAAAGGGGCAGCTCTTGCCTAAAGGTCCTAATCTTCCAAATTTAGTGGGCATTGATTATTTATAGGACCACTCTCCCACCTTTCCTATTTTTTTTTTTTTTTTGTTATAATTTTAAAGCAATTATGGTTTTAATTATAGCATAAATAATTAAAGTGGAACCATAAGAAAAATTGATGTTTTCGACTTTATTGGTGTACTTAGTTTGATGTTTTTTTTTTTTTTGACTTTTTAGCATCCATTCTTTTTTCTTCTCTTCTTTTATTGTCATTGACGAATATGCTTTAGACTCAATCTAATGAATATGATTTAGACCCAATTTCCTTATTTATTTATTTTAAAATATTATTATTGAGAATTATGTCTCTCTTAATAAAAATCTTAAAGTATTTTTTTTATAATATTCTTATTAAAATGAAAAATATTGTGTTAAAATTTATTGTAATTATTTAAATTTTCAAACAAAAAAGAAATATCAAAATTACTTTTTAACTTTTTATAATATAAGGCAAACAGTTATACTAATAATTTTTTAATTATCAATCTGTTTAAAAAGAATAAATTAAAAATATCAAATTTATTTGTAAATAAAATTTATTTATGTGTTAATTTTTATATTTAAAATGACATGATTTAAACCACATAATTCAATTAAAATTTATATTTTATATATGAAATAAATCTAGAATTTGATTTTTTTTCATTATTTTTTAATAATTTTATAAAAAATTATAACTAAAATAAATTAAATTTATCTTCCACATATTTCTAACCAATATTCAATTTATAAAATTATAATGAAAAATTGATTGAAAAATAAAAGAGAAATAAATAGAAGAAATTAATATTTTAATCTAGTGATAAGATAATATTGTCTCAAAAGAAAAAAAAGAAAAAAAGAGAAATATATAATAAAAGAATGAGAGAAAAGGATAGAAATAATGAAAAGATCTAGATAATCAGAGTATATAAACATTTTTATCTATAAAATTTATTTTATTAATTTTGTAGAATTTATTATAAAATAACACTTCTAATAAAATTTAATTTAACTAATTTAACTTATATAATTTAAATGATTTTTTTTTTTAATTTTATCTATAAAAATATAAAATACAAAATAAATTTCATAAAATCTAAGAAATTTATTTATTACAAAAAAACCGAATGTCTAAAATATAAAACATATTATATAAACAAGTTAGCATTATACTATCTTTGACATAAAAGTAGTGAATTATTTGACAGATAAAAATTAATATGTCTAATTAATGTTTAAATAGAAATGGAAGTTGTAACACTCTAAAATATATCATAAATATCAAGAATTTTTTTTTCAATTTTTTGTAAGTTATTATTATTTTTTTTTTATGGAGTTGGTCACTCCATTAAAGGTAATGGTGCACTTTTCCCATTTCTTTCTCCCATTTTCTGTAAAAAACTACCCATTATCAACATTAACTGTGATGGGTAGTTAATGATGAAGGGTATGTTTAGAAGTCTCTAGGTTTGCTCTCAAAATACACAAAAAATTTACCATCTGAATTTGAGAGAAAAAATCCAAAAAATTACCTCTGTAATTCATAGCTATTCCTGTAACAATAACAAGTAGTAGTTGAAGATATTTATGATTTAATTTCCGCTGCATTATGTTATATATAAAGTATGATTATTTTTGGTTAATTTTATTTTAGCTATTCATGTTTTATAAAATTTGCTCTTATATTTAGTATTAGAGTATAATTAAATTTTTATCTTGCTTGTTTTATGGGATTATAAAACATTAAAATCGAATAAAATTCAGAAAATTTGAATTTGAATTTTCTGTAAATTTTTTGAAATTTTAGGTTTTCAATTTTTGACGTTATAATAATGTTTTAATGGGTTAAAACTAATTTAAATTCATTAAATAATGATTTTAAGCTTGAAAAACGTCAAAAATGGTGAAAAAATTAGGTAGAAATAATTGTATTCTGAATCGGGTCGAGTTTGGGTCGATTTTGGATCGATTTGATCCAGCTGGAGGTTGAAAATGACCTAAACGACATGTCGTTTTCTTCAATCTTAAAACGACATGTCGTTTTGTATTATGTTTGGCTGCCTTCAATAAAAAACGATAAGTCGTTTTATGTGGTAATGAAACTACATGTCATTTAGACGGATGGGTGTTGGGTGACATTTTCAGAAATTACAAATTGGTCCCCACATTATTGGATTCTTTAAGATTGACCCTTTAATTTTTATTTTATTATAATTTTGACCCCGAATTTTTTATTTTTTCAAATTAAACCTCGAATTTATGATTTCTTTCAGATTGAGCACATAATTTTTTATTATATTAATTTATGACCCAAAAATTCATATTTTTTACATTTTAGTACCTAAAAATTACATTTTAGTCCCTAAAAAATTATTTTTTTTAAATTTAGTCCATAATCTTAATTATTTTGTTCATTTTTTATTTATTATTTTTGGTTAATTATTTGCATATTTTATTTTTTAGTTATAATTAAATATATGCAATTATATGTGATAAATTATGCACAAAATTAATAAATGCCTAGTGATTTTTATGTATAATTTAATTAATTTAAAAATAGTCACAGCATCTTTAATTGCTTAAATTATATATAATTAAGACCTCAAAAATCACATAAAGTATAAAAAAGGCATTAGTTGTAATTAGTTAAATTAATATATTAAAATTTATCCTACAGGAAATTTTTATATTAATTTAATTAAATTAGGATGTTATGGTAGGTTATATTTTTTAATTTACCCACAGGAAATTGAGAAATATAAATTTACTAGTATCATCATAAGGATAAATGTGAATTAACTTATATTAAAATTTAACCCGCAGGTAGTTTTGATATGTTAAATTAATTCTCATTTCCACATAATTTGCATTGGTAAATTATGATTAATTAAATGTTGCCTAAAATTTTGTGAAATAAGCATGTGTATTTTAATATTATGCAGCCTTACAATATACTTCTGATATGAAATTTGATGTTCCCGAACTGAGGGGTGATAACTATAAAGTCTGGAAGGAGAGAATTCTTCTTCAGTTAGAGTGGATGGATATAGATTATGCTATAAGGAAAGATGAACCACCACCTATTACTGAAACCAGCAATCCTGATGCGGTTGATAAATATGAAAAATGGGAGCGATCTAATCGTCTCTCAGTTATGTTTATTAAGACTAAGATCTCAACTGGTATTCGTGGTTCAGTCGAGCAGCATGACAAAGTTAAATCTCTTTTGAAGGCTATTGATGATCAATTTCAGTCTTCAGAAAAGGCTTTAGCAAGCACCCTAATTATGAGATTTTCATCCCAAAGGCTCACTGTCACACCCCAACTCCAGTGGTGCGACGGTCCTAGGGCAAGGGTAGGCTTAAGGCCACCATAAACCCGTAGAACTCACAGATCACTATTCTCATAAATGCCAAGAATATAACATCATATAATTTCAATATTCATACATAATCAAGGGATTTCAATTGCATCCTTCTATATCATTACATATCTTTCTCTTGTTCCTTAATGATCTAAAGAAGACATCTCTTATCAAAGAGGAACAAGAGTATCCAAAGGATAACATTCATACATCAACATTCTATCATTCCCAAAAGGCTAACTAC
>CANXYC010195096.1:0-23644 GCA_948193065.1 Aleurites moluccanus | reverse complement strand
TTGAAAAATGAACAAAAGGAATGACTTTTGCTTAAGTTGGACAAGATTGAGTTTACTAGTTTAAGGTGTTAGGTTAATGTGATTAGTAAAGTTAAGTTTGAATATGAATAAGTATGGAAAATGGTAGAAATGTATAGGTTTAAATGTGTGAAGAATGAATGATTTGAGTACTTAGAAAATAATCTTGAACATGGTGTATGTTTGGTATAGAATCCTAAGTTAAGTGTATATGAGTTTGTAAAGTGATATGTATGTGATGCATTTGTATATTGTAGGCTAAAAGTGATGATAGAATGGACTTATAGCATAAAGGAATGAGAAGTGTGTAAAAAGTGCAAAGTGTGCTTAATAGTGCATACAGTGTATGCCTTGCGTGCTTTGATGTGTTTTTGTGCAAATGATGTGTTTTGTAATGATTTTATACCTTACCGGAGTGTTATGTGTGAAAATAGGTGAACCATCAAAAACTCCTGATCGGAGTATCGAGCGGCTGGCCGACTAGGGCTCAGAGGCACTAGATTTGGAGAAGAGTAGTTGGATTGTGATACAGGTGAGTCCTTATGTATAATTATGCATGATTTACATCATATATATCATATTATTTCATTTGAGCTTTAAAAATGAAGTTTGTTACCCAAAATTGCATAAAGTGCAAATTGGCCCGTAAATAAGCTCACCGAAACGACCTAAACTGACCTGAACTTTGACGGGCCATAAAATGAAAACCAAAAAGCCAATTGGGCCACTACTTGGACCAATCATCTAGTCTTGACCTAAGCTTCGAAATGGTACCTCATGGCCCACCTAATTCTTTTGGTAACATAGTTAACCAGAAACTACTCAAAAATCCCAAAACGGACACGTAATTTGCGAGCCAGTTGCAGTAGCGCAACTGGGACCCGCTGGGCCAATTTTTGACAAATTCCAAATTTGTTCTATTATTCTTCATATATGTATATATGATTGTTTTATTGCTATGTGAGCTATAAATATGCCATATTTACTGTTATTTAAAAGCACACTCATATGATATTAGAACAGAGCTATTTCGATGGTATAGCGGATAAATTCCATCGACTATGTGCACACTGTGTTTTGGGGACTCTTATTAGAAAGAGATGTTATATTCTCTAGTCGTAGGAAAATTATCCCTTACGAGAGTAATGTATTTATGGGACCCTTACTAGGGATGGATGTTATATTCTCTAGTGCACTTTATGATAGTGCTGAGTACTAAATTTCAAAAAATAACCCAATCCTGTTATATCATATGTGTGCTATTTTGTGCATTGGATACTTAAATGACTGTTATATTGATATTCATTCAGATACTTGTTTATTTATTCAATTGCTATCTTATATTAAATTCTTCAGGCCATATATATGCAATTACATTTTTATGAGCATTTACTGCATCTTTATACATCTGAATTCACTGAGTATTTTTATACTCATTCCCTTAGTGGTTTTAAATTTTCAGGTCTGTAGTGAGGCACGCTTTCCATTGGCATCTTCTACTCCTGCCTTGGAAGTTACTAGTGATCATGTAAATATCAAACTCCAAAAGAATATGTAAATATTATACAGAATAGAGGTTCTATGGTATTATATATTAAGGAGTGGCATGTAGATATCATTACAAGTTTGCATCTTTATAGTTTTGCTTAATGATGATATTATGGATGTATATGATATGCTATGTATGGAAATGACTGGTTATACAGATATATGTATATATTGAGTTGTTGTTGGAGATCCAGATGGATCATTGATATGAGAGTGATTGTGGATGATATTAGAAGTGTTGTTTGCTTGTTTTATTTTTGGGCATAGACTTATTATAGAGGAGATGCTGTCGAATTTTCTTCAGCATTTTTAAGTTAAATAAGCTGTTTATATCAATTGCATGTCATTTAGTATAGTTAATTGGGTTCTTCATGGTACTGATAGCTTATGTAACACTCGTACCCTAGGACCGTTGCGACTCCCAGGTTAGGTCGTGACACAATTGATATTTGGAATTCACTCTTTACCTTACACACAACCAACTCTACAAAAGTGTATGTGCTAAGATAAAGAAGAATAAGTATATGTTAATATATATGTGCTAAGGCCTTTACTTTATCTCTTATTCTTTTATTCTTATAGTCCTTTTTAAGTTCTAAACTTAAACTAAAGACTTAAAAAAAACAAAGAAGAAGAAGTAGAGATGAAAATTAAGAGAGCTTGAAAACAAATTTCTTCTCTCTATTTTACTTGAAGTGGCTGGTCATCACTAACACACACCACACATATATTTAATTCTTTCTTTTTATTTTGACACATCATTTTTCACTAACATTTTAGTGGTTTTAAGATAACATACTTGTTAAGTGTACATTAACACTTGTCAAGTGATAAAGCCATTTGTCAATACAAGAGCATATAATTAGGTGAGGTGGAGAATTAAGTTTTTCATGTATCAACTAATGACACACGTCACCATCCACTTTAGAATTTAGTATTCCTAAATCACATTAAGATTTCCATAACTCTAAAATCCATTTTAGGGGGTTAGTTATCCTAAACCACTTTAGGGATTTCAATTCCCTAAATTCTAATATAGGGATTAGTAACCCTAAATCCATTTAGGGATTCCATACCCTAAATTCAATTTAGGGTTTAAGGTTTCTCAAACTCAAACCCTAAATCACTAATTACACATTTTATCAAATATCAATTAGGTACTTCAATTTATTCCTTTCACCAATAATAGGATAAATTGACAAACTTAATTTTCAAAATTGAGCATCAGGACATGCTAGGGTCCTACTCTATCCAATTGTTTTAATTAATTAATTAATCAAAATAATATCAATCCAAAACCACAAACTCCTTTTGTGTGTGACTTTATAGATTCATGTCTAATTAGCAATGGGATATGATATTACAAAAATATTTGAGAAAATATTTTTCTCTGATAATTAGAAATCCCCATTTGACCAATTGATCTCATAAGTCACGAGTGACCCCTAGCATAAGATATCGTGACTATCTAATTAGAAATGAATGTTGAACGAAGGTTAACATTTCATGAATCTTTAGGATTATGATTACATGTACTAAAATCCCTTTATTACAAAGTCTCGGTCTCGACTATGATCATAGTGGGATGTCAAACCTTAATATTAAAACTCTATGAATTTGTCATTCTGTTCTTTCTTGATTACATTAGATTCTCATTAGAAAGCGACATTTCTAATCAATTTAATATACCTCGGCCAAGGATTTAACATTAAGAAGAACCTAACATCATAGGACTTTAACCATGTTTACTTTGAGGAATAAATTACATATTTGGCTGACCACATGTTCACTATATAACCAACCAGAGCCACCACATGCCTGTAAGTTGGTATGTGAATAGCTTGATATGAAAGTAATAGCAAACTCTAATCAACTACATATGACACAGTCATATCCCCTCAGGTCAAAGGATTATATGCACAATCATAATCTGGATGACAGTCGATTAACATACAGTAAAATCCCATGTCAACCTCATCCCACGTCACTATTCAACTATTCAATCAACTTATGATTAAATGTCCACGTGTTTGCCCTATTTACCATAAATAAATAGTTTGTGACTCACTGTTTTCATTCCATTAGTTCTCAACTAATTGAAAGATAAACAGAGGTATGGTCTATCTGGACTAATATTGCCCAAGCGAGGAGCCCTATAATCACGAACATATTTTAAGATTTTATATTAGATAAAACTATCACACAATTCTCCAAATTGAGAAAAGCTTATCTAATAAGTATTTTATGGACTAGTTGATGTATCTCAGCCCCTAATTGATGATTTCTAACCTCCAATAGCCCAAGGAATGGAGAGAAGTCGTTGAAATTTGAAGTTCCCATAAAATCCCCAAATTGTCACTTAGGGTTTGAAATTTTAGTCTTCAAATTGGGTGAACAATTGAATTTTAAATTCAACCAAACTTAATAGGCACTCTAATGGATATATTAGAGAGTGAGATTAGCATAGGTTTTATAAATTATAGAATTGATTTGTAAAAATTCAAATTTGGGGTAGTAGGTTTTCTTCTTGTGAATAAGAAGAAGTCTGAAATTTTAGGCTTAAAGGGAGTACGACTTTGAGTTCAAAATTGACATTAAAACTAAATCAAATAAAGTTAAGGCTGAAAATTAAAAATGTAAGTGGAAAAATTGCAGGTATTGAAAATGGTGCAAAAACTAAAGAACAATTAAGGTAATGACTTAAACTGAAAAGGAAATTGAAATATTGCTTCATCCATTCAGGTCTGGTTCTTTCCTCATACAACCATGCCTATATAGGGTAATTACATGTATAGGAATAATAAAACAAAAGGATATACAGCCACAAAAGTAAGACCTACCCGATTCGGCAAAGACCAAACAAACTTTTCCTTATTTTGGCCAAATTGAGTAATAAAGCTGAATAAAGCAACATGTGATTCTTGCCTTTCAAATTCAAAAATTTCAGAACTTCCACTCACTTTTCATGTGATTGAAGAGGTGGGAGGTAATAAAAAGCCATTTAATTACCATAAAATACCCAATTGGTCTCATCTCTCTCTATTTCTCCAAGTGGGCCGAATTTTAGGTTGTGGTGAGGGAGTGTTGGGCTTCTTCTCCATGTAAGATCAAACTAAGCCCAAAAGTGAGGGATTGAAGTTCAAAAGGCATTGTGAAATGGGTTGCTCCTTTAGTAGATTCGGTGGTCTTCATCAATGGGCATGCAAGGGCCAAATTACTTAAGCTATCCCAAAACAACCCATTTAAGGCTTCTTCTTCATCCATCACCAAGTGGACCAGATTTGTCTTCAAGAAAAAAGGTAGGGCTACCATTTTTTTACATGATTAAGTTCAGCCCAATTTCTTGAAGAAATGGGTCATGGGCCTTGGATAAGTGGGCTGCAATCTTGAACTCTCCTTGGTGGGTCAAATTAGTAATCTCTTCCTTGGACTTTCTCTTATTTTATTTCATTTTCTTGGATTAAGGCTTGATTGTCTTCAATTTGGGCTTATTTTGCTAAATAGGACCAAACTCCTTTGGACTTGGGAGATGATAGTGTGATCTTGGCTATCTTCAGATACATCATCCTTCTCTCCTTCAAAAGGATTTGTCCTCAAATATGAATACTTCTAAGCTAATCAAAAAGGGTTAGTATAAACACCCCCAACTTAATTCCAAGTATCCCAAATCAAGTATATCCTCAATTCATCTGCTCAAAGAAGTCCATGAAATATCCATCATAATTAACATAAAAATAATGATAGCCATGAGAGTGATTACATACACACTTCAGTCACACTCATCAAACTCAAAAGCTTCATTTTCTTTCTCCAATCCTTTCTTAGAACTTCATGTCTCAATAAGCATTCAAGGGATGGAATTATAAAACTAAAAAGGAACACAACATTGCATGCATCCAAAGAACTAAACAGCCTAGAGTTCAATCCAAACTCATTTGATGCATCATCCACATAAGATAAATCAAAGTCATTCCAATCAAAGTCATTTGAACTATCAATCTTCATCACTTGCAAATCACATTTTGGGGCAGCAAGCTTAATAAAAGGATCATTCTTAAGTACATGTTCAATACTACCAATTTCAATTTCTTGAATTATGCAAGTTTGATCCTCACCTTTTGTCGTAGGTGGTGAAATTTCAGGAACAAGGGTAAGGGGCATCTCATCCTCAATTGTTTTCTCCACCATTTCTTTTTCATTTTGGTTTTCCAAAGGAAAGTGACTATTCCATTGGCTATTGGCATTACTCAATTCTGAATTCTCTATTTCAACACATAACTCCAAGGCTAGTTGCCTATTAATGGATGTTTGTGAGGGTGGATTTGATGGTGTTTGAACTTGGGGCTATTTATTAAGTGGTTGAGGTTCAAGTGAGGACCTTTTGGTAGGAGTTTGAAAGTGGCATTCTAACTTGTCTATATAAAGACTCATGCTTTCAAGAAGTTCTTATATCTTGTGGGTTGTATTTTGAATTTTGGCATATAATTCAAAGGATCATTGATAGCTTATGGGAGTTGAATCAATTGCATCATAGCTTGGAGTTGGGGCTGAATCAAAACATGAATAAAGCTCCATATATATAATAATCATCATTATTAGGATTTGAAGTCACTCCATAAGAAGAAAGATAGGAATTAGTAGGTTGATTTTGATGGCCATAAGGATCCATAGCATAAGAGGTATAACCACTATAATAATTTGATTATTCACAATAATATGACATGATGATAAACTCAAGTACCCAAAACTCACAAATTACAGAATTGATTTAACCCACAACAACTACTAAGCAATAACCCACAACAAACTCGATCAATAAGAGATTCAAAAAGTGGATTCCTTACCAAAGATACTCCAACCAAGAGCTCTGATACCAAATGATATATCTCACCCCCTAATTGATGATTTCCAACCTCCAATAGCCCAAGGAATGGAGAGAAGTTGCTGAAATTTGAAATTCCCACAAAACCCCCAAATTGTCACTTAGGGTTTGAAATTTCAGTCTTCAAATGGGGTGAACAATTGAATTCCAAATTCAACCAAACTTAATAAAAACTCTAATGGATGTATAAGAGAGAGATTGACATAGGTTTTATGAATTATAGAATTGATTTGTAAAAATCTAAATTTGGGGCAGTAGGGTTTCTTCTTGTGAAGAAGAAGAAGTCTGAAATTTTAGGCTTAAAAGGAGCACAGATTTGAACTCTAAATTGACATTAATACTAACTCAAATAAAGTATAATAAGGCTGAAAATTAAAGATGTAAGTGAAAATTTTGCAGGTATTGAAAATTAGTGTAAAAACTAAAGAACAATTAAGGTAAGTGACTTAAATTTGAAAGAAAATTAACATATAGCTTCATCCATTCAGATATGGTTCTTTCCTCATATAACCATGCCTATATCGGGCTATTACATGCATAGGAACAATAAAACAAAAGACTATACAACCACAAAAATAAGACCTACCCGATTTAGCAAAGACCAAACATACTTTTTCTTGTTTTGGCCAAATTGGGTAATAAAGCTGAATAAAGCAACATGTGATTCTTGCCTTTCAAATTCAAAAATTTCAGAACTCTCACTCCCTTTTCATGTGATGGGAGAGGTGGGAGGTGATAAAAATCTATTTAATTACCATAAAATACCCAATTGGGCTCATCTCTCTCCCTTTCTCCAATTGGGCCGAATTTTAGGTTGTGGTGAGGGAGTGTTGGGCTTCTTCTCCATGCAAGATCAAACTAAGCCCAAAAGTGAGGGATTGAAGTTCAAAAGGCATTGTGAAATTGGCTGCTCCCTTAGTGGATTCGGTGGTCTTCATCAATGGACATGCAAGGGCCAAATTGCTTAAGCCATCCCAAAACAACCCATTTAAGGCTTCTTTTTCATCCTTCACCAAGTGGACCAAATTTATCTTCAAGCAAAAAGGTAGGGCTGCCATTTTTTTACATGATTAAGTTCAGCCCAATTTCTTGAAGAAATGGGTCGTGGGCCTTGGATAAATGGGTTGCAATCTTGAACTCTCCTTGGTGGGTCGAATTAGTAATCTCTTCCTTGGGTTTTTTCTTATTTTATTTCATTTTCTTGGATTAAGGCTTGATTGTCTTCAATTTGGGCTTGTTTTTCTACATAGGACCAAACTCCTTTTGACTTGAGAGAGGAATGTGTAATCTTGGCTATCTTCAAATACATCACTAGTATTCTAAATAAATAAAAGTATAACAAATTATACATCATCATAAATAAGAATACTATTTTATTATCATTATAGGAAAATGATTATAAATATTTACATCAAATAGTAGCATTGTCCTTGGCATACTATAATAACACCAACAAAATCTATAAGGAAGTGATTGGGACTGGGGATTGTTAATGGTATATTCAATGAAAGAGATAGGAAGTTGATTGCTTCAATTCCTTTGAGTCATATAAATGCGGAAGATGGGTGGCAATGGACAAAGGATGTTAGGGGTAATTACACAGTTCATAGTGCTTATCAGTTGTTGCAAGCAAATGGTATAGTTCCAGCTTTTGCAAATCTGGAAGACGTGGAAGAAACTGTGGAGTTTACATATTCCTCCAAAAGTAAAGAATGTAATTTGGATGGCCTATACGGGTATATTACCTACCAACAGTCAATTGTTGAAACACAAAGTTGAGGTGGATAGAATGTGTCAAATATGTGAATGTGAAGAGGAATCTATTGTTCATGTGTTGGTGTTGTGTCCTTTTGCCGAGACTGTTGGTTGCAAGCTAGTATGGGGTTTGTCTTTAGGAATACATATGATTTTTTGGATTGGTTTGGGGAAATTTTGTATAATCATTCTTCTGAAGTGGGTTGTGTAGCGAGTATGCTATGTTGGAACATATGGCAACACATGAATGATGTCTTCTGGAAAGGAATTAGGAGGACAGTTAGTCAAGTTGCTAACTTTGCTTCTATATATTTGCAACAATGGCGTTTTGCTTAGATGGCTACCACAGGTACCTAAGCAAGTCTGATTGCCGCTGCTTCTTGGCAATCTCCACCTAATGGCAAGCTGAAACTAAACGTAGATGCAACCCTTTTATAGATTCCGGTAAGGTGGGAATGGGGTGTATTTGTCGTGATTATCAATGCCAGTTCATCTTCGCTTTTTCAAAATTGGTTATTGGATATATACTTCCTAATGCAGCGGAATGTCTAGCAATGAGAGAAGTACTAAGTTAGATCAAAAGGAATGGGATGACTGATGTCATTGTAGAGACAAATGCTCTTATGGTGATGTAGGCCTTTAGGAAAGAAGGGTGTGATAAAACTGAATTTGGAATGATTCTTGAAGATTGTAAACTGCTGGCCCAGGAGGCAAGCTATTAATTCCAATTCTGTAGAGGTTTGGCAAGATTGCTCCACCTCCTTTTGTTATGGATGTACTGAATTTTGAGTTTTTTAGTTAATGAAGTTTAATATTTTCTTAAAAAAAATAAAATAAAATAAATGTGCAACATTGTACTTGTTCATTTCACAAGTTCGACTAGAGTATTAATTATTTTGTTTGACCCAAGCATGGCTCAACTTTGAATTTAAAAATCCAGGTCCAATTTGATCCGACCCATGTTAACTTTGTACCTCTTAACTTTTATAAATGGTTAATAACTAATAAGTAGTTTAAGTAAAGAAAATAACAAATGAATTAAAGTTACTTTAGCAGCTATAAAATTTTTAAATGTTTCTCAGGTCACGTGTAAATTCAAATCATTATCTTTTTATTTTTTAACTTGAATAAAAAATTTTAAATATAAGATTTTTATAAAGCTGGGAATGGATATGATCCCAACTTTATAAAAATCTTAAAATAAGAAATGATGATAGAAAAAAATTAAAGATGAGATGTATATTTAATCCAAACTAAAATCATATTCACATTACTTTGTTTCAAATCACCAATTTTATTGCCACATGGCCAATTGGTTATGTTTTGGCAAAGTCTTGAAATTAAAATTAGTTCACACTAGCCGTGTCATTGACACAGCCGTGTCCCCTCAGGTCAAAGAATTATATGCACAATCATGATCTGGATGACAATCGATTGACATACAGTAAAATCCCAGGTCAACCTCATCCCACGTCACTGTTCAACTATTCAATCAACTTATGATTAAACGTCCACGTGTTTGCCTTATTTACCATAAACAAATAGTTTGTGACTCATTGTTTTCATTCCATTAGTTCTCAACTAACTGAAAGATAAACATAGGTATGGTCTATCTGGACTAATATTGCCCAAGCTAGGAGCCCTTCGATCACAAACATATTTTAAGATCTTATATTAGATAAAACTATCACACAATTCTCCAAACTGAGAAAAGCTTATCTAATAAGTATTTTATGGACTAGTTGATGTATCTCAGCCCCTAATTGATGATTTCCAACCTCCAATAGCCCAAGGAATGGAGAAAAGTTGTTGAAATTCGAAGTTCCCACAAAATCCCCAAATTATCACTTAGGGTTTGAAATTTCAGTATTCAAATTGGGTGTACAATTGAATTCCAAATTTAACCAAACTTAATAGGCACTCTAACGGATATATTAGAGAGAGATTGGCATAGGTTTTATGAATTATAGAATTGATTTGTAAAAATCCAAATTTGGGGCAGTAGGCTTTCTTCTTGTGAAGAAGAAGAAGTCTGAAATTTTAGGCTTAAAGGGAGCACGACTTTGAGTTCAAAATTGACATTACAACTAAATCAAATAAAGTATATTAAGGCTGAAAATTAAAAATGTAAGTGCAAAAATTGCAGCTATTGAAAATGGTGCAAAAACTAAGGAACAATTAAGGTAAGTGACTTAAACTGAAAAGGAAATTGAAATATTGCTTCATCCATTCAGGTCTGGTTCTTTCCTCATATAACCATGCCTATATAGGGCTATTGCATATATAGGAACAATAAAACAAAAGGATATACAGCCACAAAAGTAAGACCTACCCAATTTGGTAAAGACCAAATATATTTTTCCTTGTTTTGGCCAAACCAAGTAATAAAGCTGAATAAAGCAATATGTAATTCTTGCCTTTCAAATTCAAAAATTTCAGAACTCTCACTCCCTTTTCATGTGATACGAGAGGTGGGAGGTGATAAAAAGTTATTTAATTACCACAAAATACCCAATTGTCGCTGCTTCTTGGCAATCTCCACCTAATGGCAAGCTGAAACTAAACGTAGATGCAACCCTTTTACAGATTCCGGTAAGGTTGGAATGGGGTGTATTTGTCGTGATTATCAATGCCAGTTCATCTTCACTTTTTCAAAATTGGTTGATGGATATATACTTCCTAATGCAGCGGAATGTCTAGCAATGAGAGAAGTACTAAGTTAGATCAAAAGACATGGGATGACTGATGTCATTGTAGAGACAAATGCTCTTATAGTGATGCGGGCCTTTAGAAAAGAAGGGTGTGATAAAACTTAGTTTGAAATGATTCTTGAAGATTGTAAACTGCTGGCTCAGGATATTAAGGGGCTGGAAGTGCTATTTGTTCGAAGGGCAGCTAATCAAGCTGCACACTTGCTAGCAAGACAAGCTATTAATTTCAATTCTGTAGAGGTTTGGCAAGATTGCCCCACTTCCTTTTGTTATGGATGTATTGAATTTTGAGTTTTTTAGTTAATGAAGTTTTATATTTTCTAAACAAAAGAAAATAAAATAAATGTGCAACATTGTACTTGTTCATTTCACAAGTCCGTCTAGAGTAATAATTATTTTGTTTGACCCAAGTATGGCTCAACTTTGAATTTAAAAATTCAGGTCCAACTTGACCCGATCCATGTTAACTTTGTGCCTCTTAACTTTTATAAATGGTTAATAACTAATAAGTAATGTAAGTAAAGAAAATAACAAATGAATTAAAGTTACTTTAGTAGTTATAAAATTTTTAAATATTTTTCAGATCACGTGTTAAATTCAAATAATTATCTTTATATTTTTTAATTTGAATAAAAAATTTTAAATATAAGATTTTTACAAAGCTGGGAATGGGTATGATCCCAACTTTATAAAAATCTTATAATAAGAAATGATGATAGAAATAAATTAAAGATGAGATGTATATTTAATCCAAACTAAAATCATATTCACATTACTTTGTTTCAAATCACCAATTTTATTGCCACATGGTCAATTGGTTATGTTCTGGTAAAGTCTTGAAATTAAAATTAGTTCACACTCAATGAAGTGTAGCTTTCTGATTTTAATATAGTAAGCCAATTATGTAAAAATGGTCCCAATGTTTATTAATTTTTTATTCATTGGAAAAAAGATATTTTGGCAGTACTATTAAACCATAAATCTGTAGTTATTTACCTAAGTACTACGGCGGTATTTGGAGATATCCGTGTCTAGCTTTTTGACTTTGTAGCTAGTTTTGCTATATAATTATCATATCTCATTTGCTTAATCTAAAGCATTGGACAATGACATGAATATTAAAAAAAGATTGTTTAATTATAGAAAACTCTTCTTATTTAACTTCACCTTGATGTACATTTTTATTCTCGTTATTTTTAAATTCATAATTTAGCCTTCGAAATAATCAAAAATTAAATTAAATCAAATTTAATTCAATTTATTTAGTTCGATTAATTTTAACATTTAATTTGATTTAATTTATATTTTTATAAATTTTAATTTATTCATTTCGATTTTGATTTATATTTAAAAAAATTTAAAATAACTTAATAGACTAAGTTATATATATTATATATTTTTTTATTAAAAATTAAATAAACTGAATTATCAAATTGAAATATATATGTTTGATTCAATTCAATTATTTTTATAAAAATTAATTCCATTCAATTTAATTTAATTTAAAAATTAATTCAGTTTGATATCAAATTTTAAGTTCGACTAATTTAATTTTTTTAAAATTTAATTATATTTGAATAGAACCAACTTAATGCACATCTCTAATCTCTATATTAATTACCTTTTTAAAAAAGAAAAGTACAAGATTTAGAAAAATTAAGATGCAATAAAATTTTAAAATGTTACTTTATTTTAAAACAATAAGAATGTTTAGTAAATAATATGATTAAAAACAAAAGAAAATTTATATCAAAGAATTTCAGATTTTTGTATATCGAAATATAGTTTAATTGTAAATGCATATTATTACAGATAATAAATTCATGATTAATTTTTTTTCTTCAATTTAAAAAAAAAAAGTCATTTCAGATTTTTTTTTGTTATAAAATAAAAATTTTATTCTAATTTAATCAAGTAAAATTTTTTGTGGGGTATAAGTGGACATTACTCTAATTGTTTGGGGATAATTTGCACTTTATTTATATGTACTTGGCATAGTTAGAAACAATAATTCATTTTGTTGATGTGATTTGTTATCTGATAGACTATTAAAGCAAATGAATGATTACTCTAATTTATGGGTTTTCTTCCACACCAACAATATATATTTATTTTCAAGTGGTCCAATATTGTCTTTAATTCGATAATATTAAGAATAATAACAATAGTTGAAGCACAAAATTTGGGACATTTTATTGGTTTATTTTTTTTTACAGTAAAATGAGATGTATTTTTTTTTAGCTTAATAGATAAATATATCCTAAATTTTATGTGTTTTTGTAATTATACTTTTTAATTTTTTTTGACAATTTTATATTAATCTAAAATTTCAATTGCAATTTTATTCCAAAATTAAATTGAAAATAATAATAATAATAATAATTTCATATTAATTTAACTTAAATTCAATAAGGATGTGTTTAGATATATAAATTTGAATTTAAAAATTAAATTTCAAAAACCATATGATTTGAAATGTATAAATGTATAAATATTTTATTTGAGTGTATAAAGAATTTAAATGATTCTTTATTTAGATTTTAAAATTGAAAAAAAAATAGAGATTTGAGATTAAAAATGGAAATAATAAATTTGAAATAATTAGGAAAAAAAAATATTTAAAAAATTAAATTTTTGAGTAATTAAATTTTATTAAATATTTAAATTAAATTCAAATCCATTCAATGTTAATAAATTTAACTCAAATTTAAATTCAATGTCTGCATCCTTATTCTTATCATCTAAAGGATCATAAGAATTTCTTAAAATTTGTAAATTTGATAAATTAAAAATAACCAAATTAATGATTGAACTTAACAAATTGTAAAAAATATAAATATGATATAATTTTTTTAGGATAATATGATATCATTTGTTTCTTTTTATTTATTTTTTATTTGACAACAACTTGAAATTTGGACTTATAAATTGAATCTCATATTTCAAAAGGGTTCTATTACTATTAAAAAAAACAAAAAATCTTTATCATATGCATTTTTTTTTAACCCACTGATTTTTAAAATCATAGTTCTGCTATTAATTTCAAATAAGAATGATATAATGAAAAATTCTCCTATCAATTTTGATGGAACTACTAATGTAATTTCATCCAATAATATGGTAAGAAGAACTTTGAAAATTAATAAATAATTGATAACTAACATCAATCATTTAAAATGCCCATATAAATTTTATATTAATTTGTGGTATAATATTTTATTTTTAAAGATGGAATAAAATGTTAAAAATCAAAAGTTTCAAGGTATTTCAATGCATTGGGTCAAAGATTATCCAAAGCTTAATAATCCAATACCAAGCCCAAAGAATGGTTTTGAACTTTGAACTTTTGAACACTAAATCCAAAACCCAACACCAACCCTCCAACCCATGTACACTGCACGTGCTCTAGGTCATACAAGGGGTTTGAGTTTTCCGTTCTCTCTCCAATCTATCTGCAGCTGCTAAAACCCATCAACTCCGCCGTGAAATGACACAAAATCCATTTCCCATTCTCTTCCAAACCCAGCCTCCATAAAACCCTTAAACCCGAATTTACAGAACCATGAATCTAAAACCCCTTTCTTCCAAAACCCACTTCTTGCTTTCTCCCTCTCCTTCATCCTCACCATTTCCCTACTCAATCCTTGTCTCTTACTCTGTTCATCTTTGCCGACTACCCCTTCCTGCTCCCACTCCCACTTCTCCGGCGCCAGCATGAGGAGGATTCAAAAAATATCAGGGTTTCTGTCTGCTGGGAATTTGAGAACTGCAATTTGCCTGCTGATGTTAATGTGTTTAAAGTGGCTCATGCGATCACGACAGCTATCAGGGCAAATGGGATTAAAGGCCCTATACAAATTACAGCTTTTGGGGACGTACAACAGCTTTCAAGGTCTAATCAGGAGGCCCTTTCCTCAACTGGGATCAACCTTACTCGTATTCCTCATGGTTTGTTCTCATTTTCTTTCTTTCTTTTTTTTCCTTCTAATTTGCAATTGTTGTAATGGGCTGTGAAATTTTTTAATTGGGTTATCGATTGTTTGGAATGTCGTGGACTTTTTGTGAATAGTTGAAATATTCGATATCAGTAATTAAGTGACTGGAAGTAGGAATAGTTTTTCAGTTTCTTGAATCAATTTAATGAATGATCATTTGGTGGAGTTGTGTTATGATTAATGAATGGCTCTGTTGGGCAAATGTGATATAGTTTTACGCGTATTTATCTATACTTTAGAACACTGCTGCCAAAATGGTTCGTGTTGTTGAATGCAATTGCAGATATCCAGAATAAAGTGGTTGAAATTGCTCAAGTTGATGTAGCTTATAAACATGGTTATAATATCTATTTGTGACTCAAATTCATGTATGAATGGTTAACTAGAATTGTTCCATTTACATATTCATATGGATTTAGATACATGTTAGGATAACTAGAATAGGAAAAAGAAAAATGGTTGATAGACTGTTAGTGTTTATATATTTTAATTTTTGTTATTTATTCGAAGGTTTGCTGGTGTGTAAACAATGCTGTGTTATTGTGTTGTTTTCTTACAAGCAATTGTTTTTCAGTCTAGATTTAGTCCTTGAACTTGCTGGTTTGTGCAGCATGATCTTTGAACTTAATTTTTTGTGCAATCAACTCCTTGAATTTGCTCCTGTTTTCATTGCTAACCTTCTGTTAATATTGTTGGTAACTTTATATATGTTTTTATCTTTCCTGCATAAAGTGGAACCATCTCTGTCCATGTGGCAAAATTTTTACCAATTGGATTGTGATGTGGAAACTCAGTCTACATCCTCTTTATTTAATATTTCCCGCCCTTGCTCCCGCAGTCCCACCTTTCTCACCCTCTTTCTCTTGCTTGTTTGTTCTTTTCTTCTTCTTTTTTGTTATGCTTGTACATGCAACATGTACTTTAGGCATTGGTTACTGGTAATTAAAGGTGCAAATGAGCCGAGCCGTTTGTGAGTGGTTCGGTGTTCAGTTTGATAAAATCTCGTCCACATTCGGTTCATTTTATAAATGAGTCAAGCTTGAGTCTTACTTTAAGACTTGGTGAATAAAAGAGCCAAGCTCGAGCAAAGCTAAACTCGGCTCGATTAAGCTTGTGAGTAGCTCGATTATAAGCTCGTCAATAGACTCGCAATCAGCTCGATTGATAGACTCGGTAACAACTCAATTATTATTATTATTATTATTATTATTATTATTATTATTATTAACCAAATAATTTTATAAAATTACATTGATTATAATATTTACATATATAAATTATTAGAGATAAAATTGATGAATGATCAAGTTAAATAATTGATATAAATTTATGGACATTTATTTAGAGCTGTGTTAAAAGACTTAATAGATATTATATTCACTTTTATGAGTATAATTGGAGTTTGATATTGAATTTGACGATGAAATTTTAATATAATATACTTTCATATGTCAAGTTACTCCAGGTTTAATTTGAACACAATCTAATGGTCGGATCAATATGAATAAAATTTTGAGTATTAACTGTCAATGACTCAATTTTTGCAGTTCAGTTTTAATGATTGAATTATTAAAAATATTTCTCAGTATCAGATTGACCTGAAATTTAACTATCATATTTCTTATGATGTCAGTTATATATTATAAAAATTTAGTGATGATTCAATTATTAGATTATTATCTATAAATTTTTAATGACAAAATACTCAAGATTTGACGTGTGAAAATTAGTTGCAAAGATAAATTTTATTTTGAGTTTTTTTTATAGAATGATGAATATGAAATTTTATAATTAGGTTCATTTAGATGTTTGAATTATGATGTAAAAATGTAAAGAGGATCCGGTGTTTAAATTTAAAGATATTAATTTATTTGTCAATTATGTCAATTTACAGGTTGAAACTTAAAAGTGCTAAAATTAATTTTAATTATATAAATGTTTTTAACTCTTAAAATTGAACATTTGTATATTTGAATAAAATTAATTATATTCATTTATAAGTATTTATATATGAATTATGTATTTGTATTTATATTAATTATACACATTATATGCATAGGTGTTGAAAGTAATCAATTTAGTATGTCGTTTATGTGAAAACTTTCAAGTGAGGGAATATATAAAGTTCAATTAAAATAATTTAATATTTATTTGTATGACTTTTATATGAATAAATTAATTGAATTTACTTGTAATTAGAAGTTAGATAAGACAAGTAATATAGTATTAATAATTATATGATTTATAAAATTATTTACAATGTATATGTAATGTGTATGTGTAATGGTTGTCATTGAATTTTTGATATTAAAATTTATTTGTATCTAAGTTTACGAGTCATTACTATTATTATTATTTTTGTTATTTTCTATATGATATTTTTATTTGGGGTAAGATAAAAACTTGAACTTACCATGGTACCTGGGTTACTCTTGAGTTTTTGCTTTATATATTATATGTATTTGGCCTGTGGGCAATGATCTGATATATACTCCACATTGCTTATATATTACTCGGGTTTTGAACTTTATATGTTATACAGGGCTTGGACCTTATATGTTATATAGTTCTTAGACTTTATATGTTTATGTGCCACATATGTGTAAAAGTGTTTAGTTTGAATTCTTCCCCATTAATTATTTTAAGTAAGTATTTGTGAACTTATAAGTATATAAGAAAAAAATTATTTATATAAGCGATATATGAAATTTACATGCTTTTATATTAAATAAATTTAAAGAAAGTATTCGATGATTTATTTAAGCTATTATTGGTATTTGAATTATTGTAAATGCTTATATATGTGCTAAGTATGTATATGTCTAAAGTGTTAGGTTTCTTCCCTGCCTTTATATATTTTCTCACTGAATTCATGATTTGCTCATTCCTTCAAATTTCAGTTTCTTTTTTGGTTTATGGTCTTATTTTAGCAAGGTTTTCTTTGTTTCTTCCAAAGCTAAGCTATTGTTTTAAAGGTGGTTTTGAGTAATTTTTTTTTAGAGTATTTTATTTGATTTCTAAATAGTAGTTGTAATGAATTTTATTTGATTTATTATAATTAGTTAATAGTTTTTAAATATAATATTTGATGGATATAAGTAATTGATTAAGTGTTCAAATATTATATCATAGGTTATATGTATAGTATTTATTAGACTTGTGATATTAGATTTCGATCTAATTTCACGTCAGATCATGATTCCGAATTTGAGTCATGACATTCAAGATCGAATGACACAGGTATATGGAAGCCTTGTTTATATGGATTTTTGCAAGGAACATATGGATAAGTTGGTACATGGCATCTACAATCCCCTAGATATTAGCCGCCTTCCTCCTCCTCTTCTCATTTATGCTGAGAATCCAAGTGATTATAGGAAGGTACGTACGGTAAAGATGGCTCAAAGACTGGCTCACTTGCACACGTTGGAGAAGCTCAAAATTTACATAGATTTCAAGTGCTCCAATATACTGCTTGATGAGATTTAGTTTTTCATTGACGGGACGGAGGTGAATTACATTATATCAAGTGGCGAGCTTTTTCAATATTTTCCTCTCAAAATTATTAATTTTTCATCTAAATAAATTAATGTTAAATTAATTAATAATATAATTTATTTTATAATATTTATTTTATGAAAATGAAAAATATTAATAGTTTAAAAATAAATAAAAAATTCCTAAATTATAATTTAAAATATTTTTGCACAAATTATAATTTGAAACTTTAATTTCGATTTTTTTATTAACTAAAAAGTAGATAAAAATTAAAAATTAAAAACTATTGTTCATCAAATTAAAAAATTATTAATCATATGAAAAAAGGAAAAAATATTTTTCCCCAAATTGTAATTTGGGAAAATTTTGCCCAAATTGTAATGTGAAAAATAATTTGGAATATTTTTTGCTAATTGAAAAAGTAGTAATAATATAAAAAAATAAAAATATATTTTAGCAAATTAAAATAATAAATGGATAAATTTATAAAATATTAGTTATTTTTATAAAATATTTTTTTTTTTATAAAATATTGGCGTTATTAGTGTAATATTTTGTAAATCGTTCATTTTATAAAATATTAGTCATTTTTATAAAATATTTCACTTTTTTTACAAAATAATAGGGTTCTCAATATAATATTTTGTAAATCGCTCATTTTATAGAATATCAGTAATTTTTATAAAATATTTCTATTTTTTATAAAATATTTGGGTTCTTAATATAATATTTTGTAAGTAGTCGATTTTATTTTTACAAAATATTATTTTTTTTACAAAATATTTGGATTCTTAATATAATATTTATAAATTTTCAATTTTACAAAATACCAACAATTTTTACAAAATATTCAATTTTTTTTATAAAATATTGAGATTCTTAGTGTAATATTTAATAAATTGTCCATTTTATAAAATATCAACAATTTTTACCAAATATTTCATTTTTTTCAAAAATATTGAGGTCCTAGTGTAATATTTTATAAATCGTTCATTTTACAAAATATCAGTTATTTTTATAAAATATTTCACTTTCTTATAAAATATTGGGATTATTAATGTAATATTTTATAAATCATCGATTTTACAAAATATCAACCATTTTTACAAAATTTTTCATTTTTTTATATAATATTAAAATTTTTAGTATAATATTTTGTAAATTGTAAATTTTATAAAATAACAATCACTTTTACTAAATATTTTCCTTTTTTACAAAATATTGAGGTTCATAATGTAATATTTTTTAAATCATACATTTTACAAAATATCAGTCATTTTTACAAAATATTCTATTTTTACAAAATATTGAGATTTCTAATGTATTATTTTATAAATTATACATTTTATAAAATATCAGTCACTTTGTCATGACCTAAATTTGGAGCTATAACCGGTGTGAAGTTAGACCGTAGTCTAACCTCACAAGTCTAGTAGATACTATAGTTATAACCTATAAAATTACATTTGAATACTTAGTCAATTACTTATATCCACCAAATCATCATTTAAATATTATTAACTAATAATAAAATAAAATTCATTACAACTAATATTTGAAAATTAACTAAAACACTCCTAAAGTAAATTACTCATAACTACCATTAAGACAATGACTTGACATTAGAAGAAATGAAGAAAGTTTTGCCAAAAAAAGATCATGAACCTGCAAAGAAATTGAAATTTTGAAGAAGTAAGCAAATCATATGCTCAGTGAGAAAATATATAAAAGTAGGGAAGGAATCTAACATTTTAGACATATACATACTTAGCACATATACAAATATTAACAATAATTCAAATTCTTATAGTAGTTTAAATAAATCATTGAATACTTTCTTTAAAATTATATAATATAAAAGCATATAAATTGCATATATCACTTATATAAATAATTAACCCTAAAAAATTCATATATCAAGTAATTAACCCTAAAAAATTTAAATCAAAGTTATTTTATTTGTCCTTTTGAAAAATTCATATTTTGGGGTTGTCTTAAATATATTTCCTTACCAGACAGTCTATATAAATTCTACTATAAAGTACAATCCAACTGTTGGATCGATTTAAAATTTAATACACATAAATTAGACATCTATTTCTCAAACATAACAAAAATTCACTGTAAATATTTCTCCAATAAAAAGTTATGTAATTCGTAATTTAAGTATAACTTATATGAATTTTAAATCATCATTCTCAATTTACAAATCCTAAATCATTTGTATTTTTTAATCAAATCAATTGAAATTTCAATTAAAATCAACTCCAGTAATAATCAAAGACAAAATATTTTTATTTAATTATTCTTTAACATACTTCATAAACAATTCATCAAAACCTAACCAAAATTTTTAATCATTTTTAATTATTCTTTTCTTTTAATCTCATAGGACAATTATCAAAAAATCATCAAATATAAATATACATCGATAATATTTATAAAAATAGTATATTAACTCTTACCTAAAAAAAAACTCCATGAAATCGAAAGAAAATTGAAAGAAAATCTTAAGAATGGTGCTGCAATTCATTCTATAGAATTGTTCTCTCCAATATTTTTTTTCCTTTTTCCTTTTCTTTCCTCTTCACCTTTTTTTTAATGGCTGCCACTCTAGAAGCTAACACTTATATACCACCAAAAGAGAATAAAAACCCTAATCCTTAATTGCTCACTAATCCTCCTTTTAACTAATTTAATTAATTTAACCCATAAATATCTTATTTTCTAAAATTAATCATTAACTTTATTTAAATTATTCTATAACCACAATATTTAATTATGTATCATATAAATTCTCCATAGTTAAAATTCATATGAAAATAAAAAATATCATTGATAGAAAAATTATCACAATATCCCTAAAATACCATAAACACAAAATTTACTCAATTGGCTCCTTAAATTATCACTTCTAACCCAAAACTTAAATTTGGTCTAAAAATCCATATAAAATATAATAAATATTCTTAACTAAAAAAAAAAAAAATCTGGGGTTTCACATTCTAACCCCCTTATCATAATTTCGTCATCGAAATTATAAGAAACATGTATATATAAATGGACCATGATACGATCAAATATATACTAGCATGATGCATGACACTGCAATACCCAACACTTGGAATGTTAGAGTATATATGTGTTTGTTTGTTTGTCTGATGAATGCTAACATGTGTATGTTATATGTGCATGGTAGATGATCTAGAATGCTATATTGAGTATAGATTACTCCTAGAATGATTATATGTATTGAGACATGATGTGTAATATCTGTCATTTTTGGCCATTTTATTAATTGTATGTTGTTAAATTAATTGAATATATAAATATTTTGAGGAGAATCCAGAAATTTCTGGTTGCAGGGTAGATTTTGAGAGGCTGATTTCTTGATTTTAAAGGAATAATTTGGTAAAGTGTAAAATATAAAAGTTGTAGATTTATATCTCATCTTTAATTCTATAAAATGATTCTATAAAATTCTGTGTGTGTGAAGAGTTATGTCCCTTGACCAGAACTTGTTTGTTCCATTATTTTCTACAGGAATCTGAGTATGTTTGAATTTTCTGGGAATGATTGAGGCTGTTTGAGCCAAAAGTGTAAACATGAGAAATGTCTTTTTTTATGTTTTGTTGTTGGCTATAAAATTTCAGGAGATTTGGATAAGTATAACTCAGTGGAGAGTGAAATTTCTCAAGCTTGTTCGGATGAATTTTGGGCAGTAAGTCAGAGTAAATTTTAGAGAGTCACCATAGCCTATGTAGTTATCTTTTTTATTTAAATTTTAGATATGTTGGACCCCTGAATGTCTATTTTAAGTGACAAAAAGAATCAGGAAGTTTGGATGTTTGTAGCTCATTTGCGAGCTGATTAAATATAAGTTGTCGAGGAAGGGTTTCAGCTCGACAGAGACTGGTATTTGCGAGCCGGCAAATGCGAGGTGGCATTTACGAGCCGGCAATGTGAGCAAGCGAAGTGTCGAAGTGAGATTGCCGAGGTGGCAATTGGAGAAGAGGAATTTGGCGAAGAGGCATATGAGAAGTGGAGTTAGGCGAAGAGGAATTTGGCGAAGAGGCATATACAAGGTGGTATATGCGAAGTGGATGTCACACACCAACTCCAGTGGTGTGACGGTCCTAGGGCAAGAGTAGGCTTAAGGCCACCATAAACCCGTAGAACTCACATATCATGAATCTTATACACAATTATATCCTTTACAACATCATATATTATCATACAATAATCATTATTATAAATCCAGTTAAGCATCCATCAAATCTTTACTATTATCATATCATAGCTTTCTCTTGTTCCTTACTGATCAAAAGATGCATCTCATATCACTAAGGAACAAGAGTACCCAAAGGGTAATAATTCATACAACAAAATACCATCTTTCTCAAATGACTAACTACGGAGTTATAGAGTATAATTCATACAACAAAATACCATCTTTCTCAAATGACTAACTACGGAGTTATAGAGTATACTCCCAATACATATTGTGTCATAATACCAATTAATGAATACATAAAATATCTAAAAAATTATTACAATGAAACTTCTTGGAAGAATGGATCAAGAAGCTGGATCTTCTATATTAGCTCCTTCACGAGATATGCTATCACCTGAAATCCACAGAAGAGGAGTGAGCCTTCAACTCAGTAAGATATGAACATTACAAATCAAGAATCTGGATATCGAATCATGGTCATGAACAAATATTTATACATATATAGGTATAAAAGATTCACAAGCTTTACTTGAAGGAACATGGGTACTCATAATAACTTGGCAACATCAAATCATATCACAAATCAAATCATGGTTCATATCTGAAATATAAAATGCCCACAAAGAATGGTATTATCAAATCTCATCTGATAGAACTGATCTCATGTCATAACATACGTATTGGTAGCCTTGCTACCTTAACATGCACACATGCTTGGCCAGGCATGCGCCTAGAGCTCATGGCCCCCTTTAGGTGGAACACTGATAAAAACCCTATCAACTGGGCTCCCAAAGTGCACTATGGACCAATGAATTTACTCTCATTGGGAAGAGCGTTCTATCCATGGTTCATGGGGTTTCAATCTCATAAGAAGCATATTGGTCGCAAGACCATCATCATATATCATCATTCAAATCGGGTTTAATAAACAAGAAGTATATGAACTTGATCCAAGAAGGTTGATCAAGTCATTCACATTATACAATATATATATATATATATA
>CANXYC010195073.1:0-13714 GCA_948193065.1 Aleurites moluccanus | reverse complement strand
TGAGTTTTTTGGTATATTGATTATCTGTCAATATAATGAAATACATTGGTATTCTCATTATTATTAAATTGTATAGCATTTGTTATAACCAATTGTTGATAACCAATTCATTGATATACCTTTAAATTTCATTTGACGATGTTCTTTACAATGGCTATGATTTCTTTTATTAATATTTGATATTCATTATGGTATATATGTATATTGAACTAGTATCTTTTTTATAAACAGCATTGAATACCTAGCTATAAGTGTGGTAATATGTTGTTACTCACTGAGATATTCGTATCTGACTCTCGTGGATTTATATTTTTTAGGAGCAAGGTAAATAGAGACGATTCCACTTCTTCCCTCTTTCTCCGGAGTGAAATTTTATGTATCTATGTAAAGACTCTTTATTTTATAATTATAGATTTTTCTTTAGTAGTTCCATAGTTTTGTAATGAAAGATTTAGTAAGATAATATAAAAAAAATGAAGTTGTGTAAATGAGATGTAAAATATTGAATTGGGGAAAAGGTATTAAATGTGATATGTATGTTGTAGTATGAGATGAATAAGGAAATAGAAGTGTTGATTGTGCAGGTTGTGTTATTGTGAATTTGAAGAGAGGGACTTGAATCCTGGGATAGTTTGTAGAAGTAGGAAAGTTATGGCAAATTTTTTGTAAAAATACAGAATAGGGTTCTACGAATTTAGGTGGCCTTATGTCTTCCCTGTACTCTAAAATCGTCACATTTCCTAAAATTGGGATGTGACAACCGCCTCGGCCAAGAAGTAAAGTTATTCTTAGAAAAATATGTGCTAATTAAAAAAAAAAATGGAAAGAAATAAAAAAAAATGGAAAGAAACCACAAGTTTACCCAAATGTATGTGAATTTTATTCCAATTTTAATAATTGTTTTGCTTTGCTAGCAATTGTTTTACGTCAAAGAAGTTACATTTCAAGTGACTTTACTTGAAATAAGTATTCACCTTTTCAATTCACAATTTTTTATAGAGAAATTCCAACGTGATGTTCTCACTTAACACTCTTGTTATTGAATTTTTAATATTTAGGAGAACCGATCTTAAAATTTAATTATTAAAATTAGAGAGCGACTTTTTATATTAATTACTTAATATATTTATATTTACTTAATGTAAATTTTTTTTTCATATTATATTCTGAACAGTCTCTAATCAAAATAATTTTTTGATGAAATCCAATTGACTATTACAAATTTATGTTAAATTGGGTTAAGAAAGAATTTAAAATCTGAAGTAAACTCATACTATATGAAATTATTGGAAGAAAAATAAATTTGAAACTAAAAAAGAAATATCTATATTGAGCCAAGAAAAAAAAATTGAAGTCCAGATCAAGTTATAGTATAGTAGAGATGATACAAGGATCGATTAGATTTTAATACTATATTGAGTTTTTAATATATATTTGAAAAAATAAATCTTGTCATTAATATTAAATAGTTCATTTTAATATTAATCACTTAATATATTTATATTTAATAAATATGATATTTTTTTTACATTATATTTTTAATAAGATATAAACAAGTCAATTTACATGAACTCAATTCGTAAAGTACTCGAAATCAATTCAATTCTACCTGACTCCAACTACTTAAGCTCAAGTTCAAGTATTATAATATTAAATTTGAGTGCCTGCGAGTCTAGTCGATCGTTTGTGTCTATATATATATATATATATATATATATAATCCTATATCTTGCTACCTAATCAATTAAATTTTCTAAATTATTTAATAAGAAAATCAATCAATTAATAAATTATTATTAATCAATTAAATTTTCTAAATTATTTAATAAGAAAATCAATCAATTAATAAATTATTATTAAATATAGTAATACAATATTAATTAATATATAACATTGATTAAAACAATTTTATATCATAATTTTAAATTGATAAATAAAAACAATATTTGTTTTTAAGAATATATACATACACATGCACAATATGATAAAAATAAATAAACTTATGTATATATGTATAAAAATAAAAATAATATACTGTTAATAATAATAATTTTTTTGTGAATTATCAATTATTATTTTAGCCATATTTTATTAGTAATATAATTTTTGAAAGCATGCGACATGTTATCATATAATTTTGTTATCATTTATTTTATAAATAAAATATTCAGCTTAATTGTATATCAAATTACTCTAACTCTTATTTTATTATCTTTATATTTAATATAATAATTATAAAAAAATATAATTTAATTTTTACATGGTGGTCCACTAATTTTAAATATATTTTTTGCTATGTATAAATAAATTCTAATTTCATCTCTAACTTAAACTTATTTGATTTTGTATGGATTTCATTTTGATATTAAGAAATAAAATAATTTAATTTTTAAAATCAATCAAATTTAATTTAATCAGAATTTTAATATATTAAATATTTATTTGAATTAAGTGCGAGTTTCATTAACTTGAGTCGAGTTTAATTTTTTTAATCAAATCAAATTGAAATTCAACAGACTTTGAGGTTAACTCGAGTTAATTACATCTTTAATTTTTAATTCTTATTATCCATGTAGGGTTTTTACTCAAAGCACATAAAACATAACTTCTCTTCCAATAATTGCGTGAGTTGATTCTACATCAATCAAAATAGATAAATTGAAAAATACTAATTGGACCACTTTCAATTATTAAACCATTGGTCCCAGAGAGTTCGAATTGTCTTTTGGCCACAACAAAAGGGCAACGCTTTTGCACTCATCAATTTATATTTATATACATTGGCGGTCCCCAGCCCCAATCCCTAGACTATATTGTTGTCAAGACAGAAAAATATTAAGTTATATAATTGAATTATCTTTTTTTTTTTAAAATAATAATATGTGAATTATTAATTTTAAGTGTTAATATTTAAAATAGTCTGAAAAAAAGAATTAATATTTTATTTTATATTTTTAAAGATTAAAAGGTTATTTATATATTTTAGCAAAACTTAATAAATTTAGATCAAAACTACTAAATATTAAATTAAGGTATTAGTAAAAAAAAGAAAAAAAAAATTCTATTTATATCAAAATTAATTAAAAAAAATGACAATAATTATTAGTTTAATATATTAAAATATTAATTCACATACAAAGAAAAGATAAGTTTTTAATTTTAAAATTTATAAGTGATTTTCTATAATTATTTAAAAGGATGCATATAATTAATAATTAAATAATACTTAAAGGATTATTATTTGATCCGAAATCTCTTTTATATTATTTTTTTCATCTATCAATATCATAACTGAGGCTGTATTATTATTATTATTACCGTTATTGTTATCATTGACCTAATCATATTTATATAGATTTAAAATTTATATTTTGCCCCTCCTATATTATTTTTTTAGATTTGTATCTCCATTTTTAATATCTAGAAAAAAAATTAAAAAAATTATTTTAAGTAATTTGAAATATTTATAATTAACATCTGGATAGAGCTTTTCTTTCATTATTAGTAGAAAGACAATATTAAAACGATAAATTACTTTAATTTTACTAAGATTTAATATAATTAATGTTTTAATTTTTATTTTTAAAATTATTTTTCAAATCTCTGGGATTTGTTAATATTTAATATTATAATACTTGATATAATATTTTTATTTTTTAAAAATTAAATATATAGTATATTTTAAATTTTTTACGTTTTAACTCTCAAAATTTAATATTTTTATCAAAATTAATTTAGAGATTAAAAAATATTAATGTTGAAACTTTAAGAATGAAATGCATGATTTTATAATAACTATCCTCCATTATTAGAAAAGTGGGTAGTAGGGTATGGAATCGTGCATTTTAAGTAGCACGTGTCTTTTTTTACCCTATCCACCATGATTGAGACACCTTAACTTTCCCTCTTTTGGATATATATGGCAACTAAAAATAGAAAAAAAATCTCAAATTGGAGGCCATAGAATTCAATTCTTAGATGATGTGACTAAACACAGATTTTTATAAAAATAAATAAATAAATAGATTTACCTGAATTTAGTCAGTTTCCAGTATTATTATAAGGGTGATTAACCCTAACTATTTCTTCTTTAAATTAGGTGCAACGTAAATTTGTTTTGTTTTTCAACTTGGACTATAGCCTCCACTTAAATTTGTTGTTTAAAAGAACAATAAGACATATATTCTATATGTTAGAATATTTATGAAACAGTATTAAGATTTTCTAAAATGAAATTTGTATGTATGAATAAGATGTATAAAGAAGGGTGTCTATAGATTATTTAGATTATTAGGAGTCTCTTGTTGTAAGAAAGCCTAAGTACTAGATTTCACTTTTAGTTCAATAATGCTCAAATGACCATGCCCTTTTGAATGCTAACCCTTTTCTTATATAGAGAAATATTGGATTACTATTTTACTTTATTTTTCACATGGCTATAGTAATATACAATATTATGACAAGAAATTAGTTGTCATAGGTCCACCATTGGCCTTCATATAATCCATATACATATTTTCCATGCCATTATTTCTTATTATTTGTTTTAGGTCTTCCATATCCATATCATCTCACTCTCTATAATTAGATTCCTAGTAAAAGGGATCCAATTTCTAGATAAGTTCTATCATGTAATCTTTTTCTTCTTGACATAAATATTCTCCAGCATCTATTTTTTTCATACAAGTACCTAATGATTTTCCTAGTAGGTTACTGAAATGATATGCTAAAATAATTAGATATGCAAAAGTTGTTATCCCATAATGAATTGATTTGAATTTAATATTAGCTATAGATAAAGAGAGCTGACTAATATTAAAGAATTCAATGGCTCTAACTTGTGTGGAATTTATAATTGTTGGAGATTTTTTGATCCAATTATTTTCATAATAAACTGAGGAATCAAAATTTTCTATTTATAGCAAAGAATAAGTACATCGTGTGCATTTGGTATAGTCACAATTTTAACATGGAGCCTAAATGAAGCTCATAAATTCTTTTGAACATTTCTATTTGAAATTTGTAAATTTTGAGAAGATCAAATTGTTTGACTTTGGTGCTTTGGAAAATTGAGCTATTATTTCTACTTATCATGCTTGGAGTAATATTTTGGCTCTGGAGAACTTTCTAATACCTGTTGTTGTGGGAGTTTATTTGAATTGAAGGCGAACTTTCTAATTCTATTATAATTTATTGAATATAAATCTCGATCTCCCAAACTACTTGTTTTCAATGATATGGGTGAATTAATTTAAAAAAAAAAAAAGTTAATTTGAATTTTTTTTTTAATTTTCCTATACTTATTAAGTATACTGAAATACATTAATTAGTAGTTCTAATGTTAGTAATATTTTTGCAACCTCATTAGTGGAATGGTTGAAATATTTTCTTGACTGGATTTTTTCAGTTATTTATATTTTTTATAAGTCTTGCATTGCTTGGATTAATCTGAAGCAAGGTCTATTTTGTCTCAGTGAGGATGATTTCTTTATGTTTTTGAGAGATTATTTCAAATTTTTTGGTTAAATTATGAGCTTGTGAATTTTTTTATCCTTAAATATATTCAATGGTAAAAAAAAATTGGTTAAATCATAATTGCCAATGCATGTAGCCATGGTAAAAAAAAATTGGTTAAATCATAATTGCCAATGCATGTAGCCTTTCTTACGCTTGCATATTAGATAAATTTTTTTTTAACAAAACTAAGAACATATAATATGTTCTAATTAAAAATGGTATAGGAGCTAAAAATATTAAAAAACTTCAATTTTCCTTATTATTGCAAGAATATCTTTTTTAATAAGGGGATAATTTCATTCTGTTTTATTAAAGCTTCCACTACACTATCTACATAATTTTTTTAAATTTTTCTTATTTTTAAAATTACACTTTAGTATTCATTGTTGGCATTTATTTCAAGAATTAATTTATCCTTTTATGTAGGTAATGTCAAGACAATTAAGTTGGTGCATAATTTTTTAAGATTTTCATCAATTTAATAGTCAGTCAACTCTCTCATTTCTTTAATTTTTGTTGTAATAATTTTCTTAATTTTGCTAAATCTTTAATAAATTCTGAACTATAAGTAATACATCCTAAAAACATTTCTAATTGTTTTCTATCAGCTATAATTTCTAGAAAAATTTTCTATTTTTTCTAACATATATTTCTAAAGTGTTATTTGTTTTGCTTCTATTTCTAGACCTAAAATTTAATTTTTTTTATTCAGCATATATATACTTATTTTTTACCTAATATTTGTTGTATATATTTTTTCTATTACTATTTGTACATCTTCTTTATGTTTCTATAGTTTCTTAGAAAATTAAAGTATTATCAACATATACAAAGGCAAATTCTATGAATTTTTAAAGATATTTTTCATTCTTCTTTGGAATATTTGAGGAGCATACTTTAAGTCAAATGACATCACTATTTATTCATAATGTCCTTAACGAGCACTAAAAATTATTAAAAAAAATGTTTTCTCTTTTTATTTTTATTTGTAAATATGCACTTTTACAATTCATTTTTTAAAATTAGGTGGCACTTATATTCTATTAAATAAAATTATTTTATTTGGGATATTATATCCATAAAAAATATATTACCATTGAAATTTTTATAATTGGTTACAATTCTAGCTTCTTTTTTTTTTTTTTTTCCTTCTGAATGATTTTTGTCTAAAAATATTAGTAGTGTATGATGACTTTTACTATTTTGAATTAGACCTTTTTCAATTAATTCTATTATTTGTATATCAAATTCCAGTATTCTAAATGTATATACACCATTGTTTAACCTTAATTATTTTTTATTTATTAATTCAATTTTTATTGTATATTTATCTTTATCCCAATATTTTAATGGATGATCATAATATAATCTTTTACAAAGTTCTACTTGTAGTTGTTGTTGAAGTATTTCTTCTTTTATTATTAACTCAGTAATTGATATTGTTGAAGTCATTTATCGTTATGAAACTGGCTGCATGAAAATACAATATTATAATGTGTCTATATTTGTTTTAATTTAAGAACTGAATTTATATGACATTGAAATAATAAAAATCATATGAGTTAATATTTGTATACAGGGAAAATATAACCTTTAAAAATTATTACCTATAATCATTTCATATGAGAATTGAGATGTTCCCCATAATTTGAGAATTATGAATTTAACTCATATTTCAACTGTCAAATTTTCGATTATTTCACAATGAATCATATTTTTATTTTTTAAAATATCAACATTCACTATCTGCATATCCACATAGTTCATTCTGTATACTAGTATGCTAACTGACATAACTCTATGATCAATAATTTTAAAATAAATTATTAAAAATTATTTTGCTACTTAATTTAAATAAATATAATTATGTAAAATTACATATATTATAAAGTATCATTTGAAATTTTCCATATTCATTTCAAATTTACTGTATTAATTATCATTTACTCAATACATAATTCAAACTATAAAAAAATATGACAATATCATTATTTAAATTGTAATTATATAAAAATAATTCAAACAATAAAAAAAAACATGATAAACATTATTATTTAAATTATAATCATAATTATATAAAATATTATTATTATAAATTTGATAACCTCATTTAAATTCATTTTTTTAAGATATTAATTAATAGTAAAAATATTTTCTTACATTTAGATTAATTATTTATATAATGGGTTGGATTCTGTTTATAAATCCAAATCCAATATAAACGGATTAAGGAAGATCGAGTCTTTGAAGATATCCTGCCAGTTGCCATCTCTAGACAAGATGTGTGAACAGACATTACATGTTGCAAATTGGCAAATGGTGGGCCGCTAAGTTTGGTATGATCAATTGCGATCGTGAATGTAATGTTTGTTATTTTAATTTTGAAGACTTGATACCAATCACATGGCCCCATCCTACTCCCATTTCTTATTTCACATGTCATACAATAGAGCCCTTCTTTTCTTATTCATCTTTTTTTTTTTTTTCAATTATTATTTTTTTTATTACTTTTATATCTTTCTTTTCTTTTTTAAAGATAAAGTTAGAGAAAAAAAATTTTATGCGTATTTGTTTGGCCTTGAATTTAAATTTAAAAAGCATTTATATTTTAATTATTATACTCTTATCATTTGTATGTTATTTTTTATTATCTATTTTGGATTGATTGATGCTTTAATATCTTTATTTATTAAATTATTTTACTCCCACATAATAATAATAATAATAATAACAATAATTGATGATATGTATCGTGTGACATTTAAAGATATTCATGGACATATGTGATTTGAGCCTAAGTCAAGTTTGATTACGTTTGAATGGGTGTTTGAGTTTGAGAACATGCAAGGAAAGAGCAATTGCATGAAGAGTGTCAAGTTTGGACATGACAAAATCTGTCTGATACCAAAGTTAGTAGTTGAAATTAGGATTCTAGAAAAAAGATGTATCCGTATGAGAGAGAAAATATTTAGAGAGAAAGAGGTTAAAAGATGCATAATTGAACTAACTATTGTGGTAATTAGGGGTACAGTTTATATCCCAGTTGAAAACTGTTGACTCTAAGACATGTATTCTCATCAGGGAGAGACTCACATGTTGCCTGAAAGGACAAGCTGCTAGTTATGTCAACCTCTTTTGCTATGTTGAATGTCTTATGAGTAGAAAATGGTCTCTACCATGCCATGTACCGTCATTAATCATGAGGCTGAATTGCAACTCATAATGGTTGATGTGACAGGTTCACTTTATTACCCTTGTTCAGCTAACTTAATATTAAAGGAATCAAGAGAGGTTCAAACCTTAGAACTATTTTGAAGTACTATCATAGAGGGAGCTTGTAATTTCTTTACTAGAAGGTCCCATTGGTTATGAACATAGAGCTATAATCTTCGAACTATAGTTTCACTTCGAGCCTTAATAATATGGGCCAAATCCATTAGGTTGGTTCATTCAGAATTGGATTTAGGTGTTGGAGGCCTAGTCTCATATTTTTATATTTATTTCACATCAGAGGTCCCTTACTCCTGGTAGAGTAATGAGTAAGCTCATCGCCTTTAGAGTAGTTCGTTGTCTGGTGATGCCACGAAGGCGAACTAGCTCTTCCGTTCAAGGAGATTGAGGTGCTTTGAAGAAGCTTTCAATGTCTTACTCTTTTTGACTGTTACTTTGTTTCTATGCAAGGAGGGATTCACTTCGGCGCGGTTACTACCATGTATGACCTTTGGACTTTGCACTGACCATCATTAGCATTAAATACATATGCAACCATTTAAGACTTTTTTATTTAAATACCCCTCTTTTCCATTTTCTTCTTTTTTGCTGGCAATTTATTTTAGTTTCAAGTGCTTGCGTTTTCTTTCTTTCTGAATCTCAAAATTCTCAATCTTCTTTAGCTTCCTATTTTGTTTCTCAAATCAACTCAATGGCTTTAGTTAAGTTCAACCCCAGTGTTGGAGAACAAGCCCTAACCGTCTCTGAGGCAATTGCTACCCAATGGGAGGACATCTCCAATGTTGCCTCAAATCTTGATTTCAAGGAATGGGAGGAGAATTTATTCTTGAATAGACTAGAGATTAGGTTCTCTCTTTAAGGATTCCTCTAAAGGAATGAGAGACTCTATGTAACCTCGAACCCTATTGGGCTAAATGAAGTCCCCAAGAATAAGATGAACTACATCTTGTCGTGGTCCAAATGGAGAAAGGGCTTAGATTTACTCCCTCATATTTCATGGTGCAGTGCTTCAACTAATTCAGAGTCAATCCTTTAAATATGCATCTAAATGTTATTGTGAATCTCTACTGCCTCAAGGTTATTTGCAAATCCATGGATTTGGTTCCCACTTCCCAAATCTTCCATTTCTTTTCAAGATCCAAATAAAAAAGAATGAGTCTGTCTCTTTCTCAATGAGGTCCAACCATAATCTTTTTATACACAAGCATTCTTAAGTCAAAGACTGGAAGAAGAAATACATTGTGATTAAGATGGACAATTCAAAGTAGTCTGGTTACTAACCTCTCATATTTGGGAAATGCCTAGTTTTTATTATCTGTTCGATGATGAGCGAATTGCCATAAAAATCTTTGTAGCCAATAGGTGGCAATACGACATCAAGCTACTTGTCGATGCTACTATCACGTCTCAGATTTGGAACATGACGGTCATAGGGCACGGATAAACTTAAATTCATCAGATACCCATAGAACCTCTATTACATCCATAACCATTTTCATACATTTACCATTCTCTTTTCATAATCATATTAAGTCTAGCATGCTAAATATAACTCATAAATATCATAAGAAATATAATACATCAGGTTTGCTTAAGTACTTTATTTAGATATAAAACCATGGAGCCACTACAAACTTTAAATGTAACATAGTGTACATTACTAAAGTACAATGTTGGTTCAATGGATAAAGGAGATTGGGAACCTGCCTTTACTCCTGACCAGAAAATATTTAACAATTAAAAAGTGAGTATAAACATACTCAGTGAGTCAAATATATATTATTATACAAAGTAACAAAAGGTGAGTTATAAACAATGAATGGGTTCATAAATAGCACACAAAATACCTAACTTATAGATAAATAAAGGATAAATATTGGTGAACATTTAAGGTTAACAATAAAGTATATTGGGAGTTCAGGTTGGTTCAATGATTCAAAAGAACTCATGGCATGTCCGTATAACAGATATAGAGGGTCTCATATACATGTCACGTATCAATCTTGTATGAAATACATAAGGCGGGCCAGACTTTAGGGCAAGGATAAATCTCTTCGTAGCTAGGGATAAGACATTATACCTTGTTTAGTGGGTCGTTGTGTATAATATCGATGGCTTTCCCCTTACTACCTCCATCAGTACAGTAGCTCTGCTATACTAATACATATAATAGGCGTTGGAAAGGAAACATAGTAACAATCAATCAATAGAAATAATAAAGTTTCATTAACAAATCAATAGGCTCATTGATATCTCATTAATCATTAAATGGAAAAGTAATTCAATAACATTTCTTAGGTTCATTCTAAGGTATGTCAAAAAGCATGAAACATCAAGTATGATTTAGGTGCAAAAGTGATCAATAAAGGTTAGTTGCGCTGGCGAAATAGGCTAGCCAACATTACTAGCGACGATGGTATTGGGTTGGTAGGCCTATGAAATTTTCAAAGAGGCATTTTATCGAACACTTGGTGTACACAACTTTAGGTCTATTTTGATGGGTTTTTGGGGAAAGTTTAATAATGCCTGGGGTTCACATATCAAGGTCACATTGCAATAAACACAATGCCTACAACAAACACAATATTAATTCAAAGGAAAACATAGAAAATTAGACTTAAAAGCAAAGAAAAATCAAAGGATTTTTTAAATGTGTGGTTCAACCACTTGTATAAGAAAAAAGGAATGGCTTCCAAAATTTCATATATGGTTATGAACATATATAATAATATATATTTAACTCACATTAATGGCTAGATTAGCTAAAACTCTTCAAATCAACTTGGTTTTCAATGTTCTAAATAAGCTCTTTAATCCAACTTTGCCAATCCATCATCTTTTCCATTCCCTTTTTATACTATAATCAATTAAACATTTTATTAAAAATGTATTCTAGTGTAATTTCTAATTATTTAACTGAATTAATATTGTTTCCAAATTATAGGATTTTTAAGTTTAAGGTTTTCTTTTAAGTTTTATCACTGACAACCTTGACTCTTTTTCTGTTTTCTTGAGCTACAATTATCCAATTACTTTGATTCTTCTTCCAAATTAAATTAGACATATAAGGTTCAAATATATACAAATTTAAAATTAATTTAAATACTATACAATTTATGGTAACTATTTGAATTTAGCCTTGCTACCTTACAACTTTTATCCGGGCAGCTTCTACTAATTTGATTATATCTACTAATATATATGTCTAATGCAAAAACCGTTTTATAATAACTTGGATAAGACATGGAGAAATACTTTTTATGTATATTTTTTCTAATTCAGACTCTAAGGTCTCCAAAATATTAAAAAACAGTGGCATTTTCTGTTGGACACTTTATCCGAGTTAATTCTGGTTTAAGCCAAATATCTCTTCCCTCACTTCTAATTTCATAAAACTATTTTACAGACATAAATTTAAGACCTAAAGCTATAATTTTATGTTTTACATTTTTTTCAAAAAATTTTTTAAGGCCATAAAATCAGTGGTGAAACTTTCTATTTTAAACTAAACTTTGATGCAGAAACCCTAATTCAGAATTCTACAATATAAAACTTTCCTTTTCTACTCTTCTAGCCACAAATATTCCATTTTAATCCATCTATCTTTTAAAATTACAATTTATATGAACAAATTAGAGGATAGAGTAAATGATTTTACCTTAGAACTTGATGTTTGGTGGAGCTTTTGGTAGAAAAATGAAGAAGAAACTTTAGAGGAGGCTTCCAAGATAGGTTGGTAGCTACAAATGGAGGAAGTAGCTGATACAAATGGTAGGTTCAAGTAGTTTTTATGATATTTAGTTGTGTGGCCCACCAAATAGTATATTTACCATTTTGCCCTTGCTTAGTTTCCATATTTATGCTTATGCCATTCTTGTTTTCTAACAAATTTCAAGTTTAGGAAATATTTTATTACACTGTTAATTCTTCTTTTAACTCATTAAGTTCAATACATCTTGAAATAAGGCATACAATTTTATTCATGTTAGGGTTTATGAATAAAATTTTAGGTTTATATTTGAAGTTCTGGGATTTATGGAAATTTTAAGGTAATTCAGTAAAGTTTAGTATGAAAATTAAAAATAAGAAATACAAAAAATTATATTCAGTTTCAAGTATCAATGTAGGAAGTATTTAGATTTAATTTTTACTGTTATTTCATTTAATACCATCCTGGGTAGGTTTTTGAATTTTGAACAGATTGTTTCTTAGTTTGCTCTTGACTTTCCACTTATTTATGATTTTGTCATTCTTTGTTTTGCATCAGTTCTTTTCACTTTTTCTTTTTTTCTTTTCATCATCACCTAGCATTATTTTAGATATATAATTATTCACTTATCAATGCTTAATATTCTCATATTTGCTGTAGAATTAGCTAGTTGTATTGATAAACTTCTTCAGATATTTTGGATCAAAATTAGAAAAAAAAAATTCTTTGGTATTTGCGGTGTGTTCTAGGGTGTTACACTTTACCCCTATTCAAAAAAAAATTATGCTTGAATTTTTATTCAACTAGGTGTTTGTTCATATATGGTTAACAATATATCCATCTTATCTATTAAGTGATAATTTCTTATAGAAATAGACATTTGGATTCGATTTTGGATCGTTAGTAACAATGGATATGCAATATATTTAAAGAATTTGGATGAGAATATTAGATTATGACTTTTAAAATTTTTAATTTACTTATGTAAGTAAGACAAATATCTTATATTGGTTGGAGAATGTGTGATCAACCTAGAACCCATAAGGACTAGAGTTGATATCCCCTATTTTTGAGGTATTTTAAGATGTAATAAGTCACTTTTATCGCTTCTTTTAATTGCTTTACTTGATTATATTGTTCATCCATTTAATTACTTGTTCATGCATCCTATATGTCATTTCTTTAATTGTTCATGAAAATCATTTTAGATCAAGGTTAAAATTGAAAGCCAAGTTCAACCGAAAACCTAGTCCCCGA
>CANXYC010194964.1:0-51160 GCA_948193065.1 Aleurites moluccanus | reverse complement strand
ATGGAATATTATAGAAGTGTTATTTATGTGTTTTGTTTTCTTAGGCATAGTCCTATTTTAGGGGAAATGCTGTCGAATTTTCTTCAGCATTTTCATAATTAATTGGGTTATATTTGATTGTTGCATGTCATTTGGGTTCTACGCGGTACTGGTCGCTTATGCATCACCCATACCCTAGGACCGTCACGACTTCCGAGATAGGTCGTGACAACATCGTAGATAGGGTAAGTCTTAAATAACATTCTATCTTTTCTAAATTTGACCTTAAAAGTGAATATTGGTAGGTAAAGATGAAAGAAGAATCTATATCCTTAACAACTTTCAATGCTCCTCAAAGGATGTATGAATGGTTAGTAATATTATTCGGCCTGAAACAAGCTTTAGGCATTTTTCAACGCAAAATGGACAATGCTTTAAAGCATTGAAAAAATTTTGTGTGGTCTATATAGACTATGTGTTAGTTTTCAGCAACAATGAAAAACAATACTTGAGTTACCTTGAATAAGTGACTGATATTTTCAAACATGAAGGTATGATTCTATCATAAAGAAAGATAGAATGGTTTACCGAAAAAGTAAAGTTTTTAGGAATGAAAATTGAAAAAAGTAAAATTAAATTACAAAATCACATTTCTGAAAAACTTGTGAAATTTCCTTACAAATTAGAGGATAAAAAGCAAGTACAATATTTTTGTGGACTTGTTAATTATGCTAGACAGTTTGTGAAAAATCTTTTCAAATATCTAGGAAGAATTGATAAAGAAAACCTCTAATAAAAATCCTTGGTTTTGGGATGATGAAGACACTCAGGCTATTATTCAGGTAAAAGAAAAAATGAAAAATTTATCTTATTTAAATTTACCCTCAAAAGCATATGAGTTAGTCTTAGAGGCAGATGCTTCATATAAGTCCTGAAAAGCAGTGTTAAAAATCAAAAGTAGAAAATCAGAACGAATTTATAAGTATTGGTCTAGAACTTTTAAGGAGCTGAAATTAATTATCCAATTCATGAAAAGAAAATATAAACGGTAAAAAACTGTATCTTCCTTGCTCCAAAAAGGTTTGTAATTCGAACAGATTCAATATATATAAATGGTTTCATGATTCTGAATCTTAAAAAGGCTAGACAAACTAGACTTTTAAGATTGTAATAATAGTTTAGTTACTACGAAATTGATATTGAATGTATCTCTTCTGATAAAAATATAGTAACTGACTCTTTGTCTCGTGAATTATATGATATTGCAAATGGATCCTGCTGTCAAAAATAAGCTATGCTGGATTTGCAATAAGGAGGGTCACACCAGAAAACAATGCACAAGGAAAAGGGAGAAAGGGAGTAAAAACTCCAAGAGCAATGGCTCTAGTTTCTCTGGGACAAAAAGAAAATCTATAGCATCGAAAGATGTTATGTATTGGCAATGTAAATCTTAAAGGCACATTTCATCAAAATATCCAAAAAAGAAGCCAACGAATTCAAAAGAACTGGTTAGTCCCAAGAAGGCTAACAAAAAGTCAAAGGAGAAATCATTGGTTAGTAAGGGCGAAGAGGAAAAACTTCTAGTGCAAAAGGCACGAGTCCCTGAAGACTTTTTCGAAAAGGCAGCTAAAAAGCATAGCCTTACACCAAAACAGGTAAAAAGAATCAGGAAAGAATTGGCCGCTATGAGAAAGCCATAATGCCCAACTCCTTCACAAAAAGGTAACCATAATGGCTCAAACAGGGTTAGTGAAAATGCCCGAGAATCTAGAGCGCTAGACCAAGAAGATGGAGTGATTGCCGTAGGTCCCGACAGAAAGGAAAAAAGGGTCATAAGTCATAGTCTCCAATCCACAGGTAATGAGCTAAAGATTCCAAACTAAACGGCTGGTGGATTTGCCAAGAACAAAAAGATTCTAAAACAATGGGCTTCTGAATATGCTAGTGAATATTTACAAATTCAAAATCAATAGGTCAATGAAAGTGTCAGTAAACTTTTAAAAGTTCCAAATCAAACTCCTTTAAAGGTTGAGAGTTGTAAAAACTCTGGTAATAATTTAAAACATGATTCTAATGACAAGTTAAGTCATGATGATATTTCAAATCACAAAATTAAGGCTAGTGAAAAATCTAGTGAATCTTTACATATTCCAAACTAAATTCTTTTGGAGGAAAAGCTAATAAAAGTTTTGAGGATGAAAATCTTGATTGTGATGACTTGAATTGAGATCTTGTGTTTCGAACAACTGAATTCAAAAAACAGAAAGTCGAGAAATCTCCTAAAGAAATCACAACGAAAAATTTTGAAAGTGAATCTAATATTCATAAAGAGTTCATGAAAATCATGAGGATTGATAACCCTGAGGTATCAAATACATGTAAGGATGAAAATTCATATCACTTCATAAAGTACGATTATGGTTTTTCAAAAGACAGATCTATGTTGTGTTCAGGTTTGCAGGGAGGATTAAATAAAAGAAACTTCCAGCAATTAAAATACTTTGTAGATGAAGCTATTTCATACATTGCTCACTTAGAAAGATAGCTTGAAATCTGCAAAAGGATGAAGAAGATTTCCTTCAGTTGATAATCGAGAGGGAAAGGCTTTTCGATGAAATGAGTTCATACATTCCACCAGAAGCGGCGTACGCTAGAAAGATCAAAAGAATGAACTTGATAGATCATTCCTTAAAGAATGTTCTATGTTACATCCATATATCCATTGGCAAGGATATGGAGGCCTATATATGAGAATCCCCTCAGATATGGAGAAATATAGTCTCCAGTTTACAGATGCGGGATTGACAGAAATTATCAAAATCAACAGGGACGATAATGATATGTGTAAATCATTTCCAACTATTGTGTAGGAATCAATGGAGTTTTTGAGTTCAGATTCAAGAATAATTACAAGTTATATTATTAATACAATTATGGATTGTGGTGAGAATGGAACAATTAAAGGTCCTTATCAAATATGGGATTTTCGTCCTGTTATGGCTAAGCAATTTGTTAAACTATAGAAGATCAATAATCAAAACTTAAATTTTTATTTTAACATATATAAAGAAAACAAGATTATTACATAAACTATGATAATTGAAAATTTTAAAGCTAGCTTGGAGAAGGCAATTTATGTAAATAATTATGTCATTCTTAGATATGGTAAATTTGTGTTACTATCTCCCATTGTAAGAACATTAGCAATGGTAAAGGAAGACAAGAAGCACATAAGTTGTTTATGAGACTAGTGGATTTAGATCCAAGTCTGTATTTCCAGCATAAAACAATGAAGGCTGTATAGTTTAGAGAGCAATGTATAGCAGAGGAAATGGCTAGGGATTATGCATAATTAAGAGAAAGCATGGATGCTCCAATCAACAATTCACAGATGGAATGACAAAATAGTCATCTATGACGTCAGCCTCAATGTGAAAAATGAAGAATCATTTTTCTAAAAATAGCTATAGATATTAATGTATTATCGACCAATATACTTTAAAATATATGGTGCTGGAAAAAAAAAAAAGAACGTATATGTACAAAGACAGCTTATCTGTAAAAAATAAAGTTGTCAAGTTGTCATTTGTCTTTATTCAATTATTTTTCTTTTACAGCTAGAAAACTATACTAGAGGCGCCAGTTGTCAACTTTGCTTTTATTATTGTCTGTTAAAGATGGAAAAGTCTTACCAATTGTCCATCCGTATTATTGTGTCCGTTTGCTTTAATTATTTTATTTTTGAGCTAGCAAACAGTAATATTGATACCAGCTTTGCTTTGTAAAGTCTATATATACCTCATCAACTTACAGAGAAAGGAGAGCGAAATAAAATACAGAGTTTCTATAAGAAGAATTTCTTCCAAGTCTTTATCTGTATTTAAGTTTTGCTTCTATATACAATTAATCCTTCAAAATGGTCTGATATCCATGAGTGTTGTAGTAAGACCCAATCAAAAGAAATAAAAGTCAGTAAGTCATATTCTCCACACCTCTTTGCAGGTATTGCTGGTGACGAGCTTGGAAGGAAAGTTGAAACAGTTGCGGAAGCTTAGTGGACCTGGTCCGAAGGTATATATTTATAAATGTTTATTATGTAAACATTTATGTCTTTTAACCATTCTAGTAATAGAAATTAGAGAATCGGTCTAGCTTTAACTCAGGCTAGGAGAGAAAAGTTGAGTGACAATCTTAGACTGCAAGATCATTTTTTTGCTTTGTACAAATAAATAGTCAAAGATTTAAACACAACATTAGAAAGGCTCGAAAGACTTGAGAGGCCTAGTAGAGAAGAAATTGAACTTAAGAATTTTTTTAATCAAGAACTTTAGTTTTATAATTTTCATTATCTATAAAGACTCAGTGCTTTTACACGATTGTTGGATGATTAGTAATCTTTCAGGTTGCTTTTATCCTGATTGTCATCACCTTGAGCATGGTGTAGGCAAGGATTTAGTAATAGGATTATTAAATTCTATTATAGACTATTTAGACTCTCTAAATCGGTCTATAGATAAATTGTTTAAGAATTTAGAAGAGTTTACTCTTAGACTGAGTTTGAGGACTTTTTTCTCAAGAACAAAGGCCCTATGGGTTTTGTTGCTAGCTCTCAATATCACAACGAATACGAGAAGTTGAAAGAAATCAAAAATAAAATAAAAACACCTTGAAGATCTATTTGAGTAGCTATCTATAATTTCGCCTCTAACCAGTAATTTTAGAGAGAGAACAAGTTCGTCTTGAGTGGTATCAAAATTAAAGGGTTAGAATATATATGTTTTTAGATTTCTTTGACAAGAAAATTAACATTAGGGGCATAAACAAAAATAAAAAAAAGTTTAGGGCCTTTGAAGGACTACAACGAATACGAGAAGCTGAAAAAAACAGAAATAAAATAAAAACACCTTGAAGATCCATTTGAGTAGCTCTCTATAATTTCGCCTCTAATCAGTAATTTTAGAGAGAAAACAAGCTCGTCTTGAGTCGTATCAAAGTCAAAAGGTTAGAATATATATGCTTTTGGATTTTTTAAAAAGAAAACTAAAATTAGGGGTATAAATAAAAATAAAGAAAGTTTAGGGCCTTTGAAGTACTATAGGTGAAAACAAGTTGAAAGTTTAAGGATATTTTTGTTACATTTTAAAATTGAATGACGATAATGTACATTAATTAATAATTGAAGGATTATGAGTGAAATCATCTCTGAGGATTAATGGCAAGAAAAAAAAAATTATTGTTATTAAAGGACAGTGTTTTGATAGCTTAATTGCCTCCCAGTTATGGTTGCCCTAAAGCTAAATTAATAATAATAATAATAATAATATCTTTTATATTTAATATTTTATATTAATTTGAAAAGTGAATGAATCACTCTCAAATTCTTTACACTTTGTTGGATTAAAAAATATTGTTATTTTTAAACTCAGCTCCAGCTAAGAGAACATTATATTAATTGAATCAAATTAAATAAAAAATTTAACTAACTAAAATTTTTTAATTCCCATAAAATAATAATCGAATCAAATTCAATTTTAAAAAATTAAGTATAATTAAATTAAACATCGATTGTAACTGAATGATTATATAATTTAAATAAATAAAAATAAAAATATTAAATATTATTAATAAAAATTTCATTATGATAACATATTATTGCTAAAAATTAAATTTATATATTAATAAATAAAAATTTAGTTATTTTAATTAGTCGGATTATCAATTTTAAGATAATCGAAATAAAAATCGATAATTTTTTTTAAATAAAAAATCAATTTAAATCGAAAATCAAATTTTTTTTTACTAAAATAATCGAATTTTATTGATTCGGTTTAAATTTTCTACTAAAATCGAATAATGTTCATCCTTAATCCCAACTTAAAACAATTAACTCAAATTATCAACATAAATTTATTGTCAATGTCACGACTCGATCCTATTAGGCATGTGACTAGTACTAGGAAACGAGAAAACATAAGATTTCTGAAATTCGTAGTAAACCTGACTTACCACTAAACGATAAAATTATAATATGACAGCTATAACTGTCACAAAATAAGGACTAATGATCCACCTGTCATGTAGAATCTAAACAAAAATATCAAATTTCTATCATTTAAGGATATCATCATCCATATAATATTATCAACATCATATTTCTACTTAACAAACAACAAATAAAACTTTAATCATAAATCTAACACTGAATATAACAATCTGAAGTTTTAAAGAATTTAATACAATGAATATGAAATAATTACATAACAAAATAAAATAGTTTCTCTGCATGAGGAATAAAAGGCAGAAAATACCAATATTTTCAGAACCGGACCGATTAAAGAACCGGTGAAGGCAGAGGGTTAAAAGTTTAACCAGGATCTAACCGATTAAACTGGTATACATATATATGTATATATAATTTGACATTAATTATATATATGATGAAAATAAATATAATACAATTATAGTTAAATCAAAAATTTATATAATGTCATATTTCTTATGGTGTCAATCCAATCACATTAAGTCAAATGTTATATATATAGTAAGCTATGGACATTCACTTGCTCAAACATATATTTATACATAGGGTAATATGGAATAGGGTCATGATTTTGGCGTCGGGTAGGTTTTGAAGTCAGGTAAAATTAAAACGAAACTACTGAAATTCTCGTAATTTCTTTTAATTCAAAACGATGTCGTTTTGAGTTTTGATAAAAAAAATAATAAAAAATATAAAAAGCTAACCCATTCGAATAGAAAAAATTGATCCGATTCGATCGGTTCACTGATTTTTTATCTATTTTTTAGAGTGGGGTAAAAAGAGGCTGACCAGACCATCATTGGTTTGATTCTCGATTATTCTGGATGGACCAGCCGGATCGGTCTGTTATGATAACCATGGGAAATACTCAATTTAAAAATTTAATCTTTTTAAGCTCGACCCAGAACCTGGAAGAAAAAATATTTGAACAGAGTTGAGCGTTCGAATCAATGAGTTGATATAAATTAATTTAATATGCATGTCATTTATCAATTTATATGAAGTGTCACATTATATATAATCATCCATAAATATACATAACATCCATAATGGAAATTGTTCGTGGAATCCAACCTCGTTTATGTTTTTATTTATGGTAATTGGGGAGTCGACATCCTACTTTAACTCTCTTAAAATCTAACTATGGGACCACAGTGAGACTAATTCAAACCAGGCATCTATATACTATTTTATTCATATATAGGAGCCACGGTGAGACCATTATCTAACCAGACAATTCCTGTAATAAACATCATTATCATCATCATATTATATCATGTTATATTGTTAACGTTTTATGTGTTAATACAGTTGGATTTCACATCATCCTATTTTTCATTACAACCTCATATATACATATCGTTTAACATCATATAATATGACATAAACATGATTCTAAATCTAATGTAATTGTGATAGCTTATATACATATATATTCACATTCATTCAATACTTACATGTCATATTTAGATGTAAAGTTAAATTAAATTAAAATATATTAACTCACAAACTTGACGACCACCAAATTAGTTGGCTCCTCAAAGCACCTTATGTTTGACAATAATGGAAGACATTTGATTTTTGTTACAAATTTACTGGTGTCTAAATTTATCAGTCTGGGCTTTGGTCTCCGATTGGGGCAGAATGGCTGCAATTGGAAAGTTTATGAGAAGAGGAGTCCCAAAAAAAATTAGAATCACCATAAATAACCACCGGAATTGGCAGGAATTTGCCATAAAAAGTCCAGTGGTTATATTTTTCGATCTTTTTTCCCGACGAAAGTCAGGTGGCAATTTAGGTACTAAATAAAAGCTGGTGATCAAAATTGATCAAGATTGGTGCCTATGAACTCTCCTCATGGCCTACTACATGATGGTATGGGAGTTGTTGATCACTTTCCTCCGGTTTGGTCGAAATCGACCTCAAAAAAGGAATTGCCGATCACTGCTCTTCTTTTTCTTATTTTTCTTCTTTTTCACGTTTCCAGAAAATTAAAATCTGCTCGCAATCAATCTGAAATTGTCAAAGGTTGGTCCAATTATTATTTTTTTTTTAATTTATAAAAAATTTATTTTAAATTCAAAAATTATAAATAAATAGTCAATAAAATACTTGTAAAATGTATTTCATTTTAACCTATTAAAACTTAAAAAATAATATCTTTATAATTTAATAAAAATTATTTAAATATAAATTTAATTTTCAAAAATTCTTACAATAATAATAATAATAATTAAAATAATTTATTTAATTAAATAAATGAGTATATAAATTAAATTATTAAATAATACATAATAATATGACACTAATTAAAATTAAAATTAATTTTAAAAAATATATTTTTCTTTTATTTTTAAATATTTATTTCTTTGAAATATAATAAATTCTAAAAATATTTTTATATTCATAATTTTAATTAAATATTAATAAAATAATTATTATTTATAAATAAAATATAATTTTTAAAAATATTTTAAATATATGAGTGTTATAGTTAATGTCTAAAAAAATTACTTTAGAAACTAAAATCTAAAGTCAAATTATTATATTTTGGGTTAAATCTCATATATATATATACATATATATTGAGATGGATCAAATTTTATTTTAATTCATTTTTATGAGCTTATTTAAATAGACAATTTTCTGAAATAATAGTAATTTAAATTTAAAATCATATAAAAATAGACATAATAATGAAATTTCTCTATATTATAAATATTAATTTAATATAATTGTAGATTCTAAGGAAAGAAATCTTTAAAACCCTAAGCCCTTTAATTCCTCAAAAGATTGTACATTCCTGCAATTTGTTATTTGGAAGCACAAAAACTCGAAATTGAACTCTCTTTCCAGGTAAGTTTGGCGAGCGAAAGGCTGAAATGCTTAACGCAACCTCATTATCGACTAGACCAACACCAGGCGATATCCAACCGGAAGACAATGGGTCTGCCTCGAAGCCACAGCTCGTCAGAATTGGCAAAGCTACTACTGAAGATATTGACAATAAGGTTAATAATTTCTTTTTATTCTCACTTTCTGATCCCAAAACCAAACACCCCATATGCTCACGTCACTCATTGGTATACATAACAATTGTTTTTCAATTTTGTATTGAATGGCATTATCATCATCATCATCATCATTATTATTATTATTATTATTTTTATTATTGGCTTAGAATTCCTCTTATTCTAGATGGGTATTCTTAGTTTTGTGATTGCCTAACTGAATAATTGAAATTGTTGAAAATTATATCTAATTGCTATTATTTTGCAGTCTATTTTGTCAATAGTTAACTGGGGTACTGGAATACATTTGAACTTTGTTTATTGGAATATGGGATTTTTTTTTTGGACATTCAAGAGGCTAAAATTTTGTTCTAGGCTTCTAGCTACGACTGAGCTTTTAAGATTAAGGGGATGCTCGGTATTCTCTTTCTGATAATATGCTTCATGCATGTTTTTTATTTCCCCTCATGTAGGTCACAAACAGGAGAACTAAAGATGTGGAAATAAGTGTTCCTGTGGTACATGGAACAATTGCATTTTACCTTGGTCGAAAGGCCAGTGAGTAAGTGCTTTCCTCCCATGGCATTTTAATTTACCTGCTACCTCTGCTTCCCTCCTCCAATTTTTCTATGTTCCTGTAATATATTTTATATTTATAGAAAAAATAACTAATTAACTCCAAATGTTTGCAATTTGCATCCTTTTCAATATTTGCCAATCATTTTAATTTTGTCGATTTTAGCATATTGTTATGACATTGATTAAATTTTAGCTAATTTAGCAAGGGAAAATGTGAATGAACAGACAAAGTCTATGTAATAATCTCAATTTAGAAAAAAAAAAAAAGAAAACTTTCTCACCTGTTGCAATGCTGTTAAATTTAAAATTTAATTTTTCTTGCCAATACTTGATAAATAAATAAATAAATAGTAGTTTTTTTAGAAAGGGGGTATTTTTTAAAAAAAAAAAGACATCATTTTTATTATCTGCATTGGAAAGAAATAGAAATATTTGCCTATTAAGGTTGCTATTAGATTCTATGTACATCCTGGTTATCACTGCTAAATTGGTAAAATTGTTACCAATATCATGAGGTTAGGCTAACATTCATAAATTTGATGAATTAGTTAAATTGAAATAAATTTATACAAAAGTTTTGAATTTTTTTTTATTAGGCCTGTTTTATATGGATTCTACTAATTCTTTTCTCTGTTGATTAGGTCTCAGTCACACAAGTGGACAGTCTATGTACGTGGAGCTACGAATGAAGATCTTGGGGTGGTGATAAAGCGAGTTGTGTTCCAATTGCATCCCAGTTTCAATAATCCTACAAGGGTGGTAGAATCACCTCCTTTTGAGTTATCGGAATGTGGCTGGGGCGAATTTGAAATTGTCATCACTCTCATCTTCCATAGTGATGTTTGTGATAAGCAGTTGGACTTGTGAGTCATTGTCATTGTTACTGCCTTGATTTACTTGGCGAGGCAGGTAAATTACCAGTATCAGTTCAATTTCTGCAGGTATCACCATTTGAAGTTGTACCCTGAAGATGAAACTGGTCCTCAGTCAATGAAGAAGCCTGTTGTAGTGGAATCTTACAATGAGATTGTCTTTCCTGATCCTTGTGAAAACTTTTTGGCCCGTGTGCAGAATCATCCTGCTGTAGTTGTGCCTCGTTTGCTTGCTGGAGCTAACTTGCCTACTCCTGGTAAAATTTCTTGCTGCATTCTTTATTACGTGGCCTTATTTTCCAATATTCTGTATGGCTACATGTTGAAGCATTGAACCTTCAATGCATAAGGATGTTTTTCTTATTTCTGAATGTCCGGCATCCGTGTGCTTGCCCATGTAAAAGCATTGGACTTGGATACTTCTAGGTAATGGGTGCACTAATAGTAACATAGACTGCACCATTTCACAAACTTTTTACTTGCTACAATTTGTACGTGGTTAATATTTGTTTTGACATTTTGTAGTTCCAATTGAAAAAATGAATGAAAAAGGGAGAGGAGATACCAAAGATCATCCACTGAGTCAGTGGTTCCTGAATTTTTCTGAGGCAGATGAGCTTTTGAAACTCGCAGCAGCTCGTCAGCAGGTTAGCATATCTTGGTTCTAATTATCTTGCTCAAACAATTTATAATTGGCTGGTGATTATGCTTACAGTTTTATCAGTTGTTGTGAATGGCATTACTGTGTTTTGACTTGAAAATTTTGATGATGTTTATCAAAGGATATAGATCTTTGTATCATCTATCAAGTGGAGCTAGTGTTGATCTTCTCTTTTTTGCTACTTTCTGCTTATTCTTTATCTTGCTTAGGCTTTTTGAGGTGATAAACCCCAAAAGGTTGGCACCCAATCAATTCCATAGTGATTTGGATTCATAAGAATGTCAATATTAGATATACCCAAGTTGATAGGTTGCTGCCTAAATCGAAGTGGCTCTGCAAGAAATGATCTTACAATTTTAACCATATTGTATCTTGGTTATGTGTGCATAGAATAAGCTGTTCTATTTGCAAATAGTATTAATAATGATAGTAAGTTAATAACCCCACCTAAGTGGTATTTATTCATTTTTGCACTCCATCTTGTCTGCTTGCTTTTATCATTTTGTAGACAGTCTATCTTGATTTTAGCCAAATTGTGTTTCTGATGGTATACAAAATGTGATAGGTGCAAGCTCATATTGTTAAGCTGAGAAGACAATTGAATATGATAGATGGGCTACCTCAATCGTCTATAACGGCCTCCGGTTATGATTTATGAATGTACATGATCATGCTAGATTAGTTTTGGAGTTTCATCATCAAATTAAAATTATGGAAGACAATCGCTTATAGTCATGAGATGTCAAACATGTGGAATTGCCCGCATCTATTGACTGTCTTTGTAGTGTTTGTTTTAGGTTATCTAATTTCAACTTTTGTAAAGAGATCTGGGAAATTTATATGAACAATAGATGGCTGTATAGCACTTTCTAGAAAGAATTGATGTGCAATTTCGGTTTGAAAATTGTCCAAAGTTGCTTGACATGTTCATCCGTCTCAAAGTGAATGTTTGAGTGGAATATTGTGATGCCACGTTTTTGCTGCTGATTTCTTGCTTAGCAATTTTTTTAATCCTTTTTAGGGGCTGTTTGGTTGGCCAACTAAACACCCCTAATTACCGATTGCCAATATGCGCGTTGCCAATTGGAAAAATTTGTAATGTTTGGTTGGCCAACTAAAAACTCCGATTATGGTAAAATTTCTCTTTAATCGGCAAATTTCATAAGCAGCTATAAGCTGCTTTTACCGATTGGCGATTTGGCAATCGCACTTTTATACCAATTGTATATTTAGCCATCGCTCTACCAAACACCCCCTTAGTAGTCTTGAGAAATGACAAGTGACAATTCACATCACTGAAGGGAGACTGGGTGAGGCAATCAAGATAAGCTTTTGATCAAAGAATTGAATGAAGTAGGATAAGTTTACTTGGTGGAAATAGTTGAAGTATATGATTCACTGTAAATCATCATCACTTCATCAGGTTTGCAATTAATATGACAGCATCCTGTAGATATGATTCTTGGACAGGTGGGACTAACATTTGTTCTGAACTTTTATTTCAGTTAATTTAATTTCTCTGTTACTCAGTACATTTTTTGTCAGTATTTTGATTCAGCAATGAGAAAAAATCCTGCCTTTTGCTTTTGTTATTTTTTTTTTCACTTCCAACAGGACTAGAGACTTGCCCATATAATTATGTTGAAGATGTTAACTGCAGGCTTACTCATCTCTTTCGACCAACAATGTCCCTCTTTCTCTCTCCTTTCAAAATATTTATGATAGGCTTGGGTTCTCAAAGTTTTGCATCTTGTGAGTTGTATGTGGATAAACTTTAATAACTAATTCATCTGGTTTTGTATGGGGTGATTGACCTTCTGATGATCTCTGTGTTAAATGCCAATTCATGAAAAGATAAGGCTGACTCGTCATGACAGTTTAAGGCGAAGAAGTTCTCTTAAATAATTTCTAGTAGAAAATTTATGACAGCTGGATTGACAAGCTGAAGGTGTTGTGGGCAATTGGGATGATGGTGCATTGCCTTACTGATTTGTTTCTATTCAAGTGTATTCCAGACAAGGGTAACATGGCCTTCACATGGTAATCATTTGAATGGGTCACCATCCTTCAAAAGGAACTGGCATCTGTTGATCATCTATGGCAGTTTTTCAGCCTCTTAAGTGAAAATTGATGGGCCATCCTCCCATTTGTATATCTCACATGCCTAGTTATTTTCGTTCACAGAAGATGGATAGCCGACTCTTTTGCCTATGCCGATATTCTGATATCTTCCTTTATGTTCATATTTGAACTTTAGGCAATGGAAGTTCACCTAATCAATTAATCACTGCTGATTAACCAAATACTATTACTTGTATTAGTGTTTGATGTGTGACACCGATGATTTTCTTAACACACATTTCAATTTGGGTACTGCTTTGCAGGAATGCCTGTCTGTTGGAATGTGAAAGAAAACAAAAGTGATATACAGCAAAGACAGGTAAGAATTATCATATAAACTTTTGAAGGTAGCTTTATGAGCCTTATAACATGAGAAATAACTAGTGTCATCCCAGCAAAGGCTGGAGATTCTAGTGGTGCTCAGTTTTAAGAAGAATAAGTCTCTGTTTCTTTTCTATTTGTGGCTATATGTTGATTGTCATGGTATTTGGTTTAGACATGGCACATGGGTAGTCCTACTCTCTGTCTAGTTCAGGATTTGTTCTGGAAACTGATGAATATCGAACAACTCAGAAGAGTTTTTTTTTTATATAGTATTCAACATTTTATTTGTACAAACAGAATTATGGGAATGCTACATCTATAAGGAAAGCATACCTTTAGTTGTCTATAGGTCATGTTGGCAAAAACTGTGGTTGAAGCAGCATATGGTTGGTATAAATAAATTTAGTGGGTATTAACATGTACTTTTCGTTGCATGCTTTAGCAGTTAATCTTGTGCGAAATTGAGGTTAGCTCAGTTGATACACTTGTACGTAATTGTAAGTGCATATCAATAGATTCTCTATCTAGACTCATTATCAAAAGAATAAAAGAAAAAAGGAGAGAGAGAGAGAGAGAGAGAGGAAAGAAGTATCCTTTTACTAGAAATCTACTTCATGGAAAGAAACTCATCAGAAAAGATATAATTGGAATTGTTGAAATTGGGATAATATTATAGTGATTAGTGCAGGAGTAAAAGCATCAGCAGTGTTGAATCCTATTGAAGGTGGTGGGACCTGAGCTCTGTTTGTTGTGGATGGAATTGAAAGATCTTTATCAAATCTTATTTGGAAGGGCTTACAAAGTCAGCTAAGTTTATGGCCAGCCAAATTGAATTGCTGAAACGACTAGATCACATTGAAGATTATACAATAGTTGGTTGCTTGGTAGGGATGGTATTGCAATTTTGTGGAGTCAAATATTGAACAATATTAAAGTTCTTTTTTCTTTTTATTATTTTGGTAACAATCAATAAATTTATCATTAATTTATCCAGGTTATCAATTAAAAAAAAAAAAAATAGAACAAGAAAAATCTATTCTATGTACAACTTTCTTTTACTATTCTGTATTATAAACAATGTTTTTAGAATCGGACTGATTAAAAAATCAATAAAAACAGAGAGTTAGAGGATCAGAAATTTAATCGGGATCGAATCGATTAAACTGAAAAAAAAATCAATATATATATATATTTATATATAATTTGATATTTATTATATATATGATGAAAATAAATATAAGACAATTATGATTAAATCAAAAATTTGTATAAGGTCATATTTTTTATGGTGTCAATTCAATCACGTTAAATCGAAAGTTCTATATATAGTAAGCTATGAACATTCAGTTGCTCAAAAATCTACTCACGCAACATGATAACATATAATAAGATTATGATTTTGACTTTGGATAGGTTTTAACATCGAGTAAAATTGAAATGAAATTATTGAAATTATTTTAATTTCTTTTAACTCAAAACGGTGTCGTTTATACTTGAAAAAATAACATCGTTTTGATTAAAAAATAAAAAAATTAATCCATTTAAACTGAAAAAATCGATTTAGTTCGATCGGTTCATCGGTAATTGGCTGATTCATTAATTTTTTAACCGATTTTTTGAGGACTAGTAAAAAGAGATTGACCAGACTGTTATTGACTCGATTGTCAATTTTTCTAATTCGATCGACTAGTTCAGTCCGATTTTAATAATTATAATTATAAAAAAATAATACAGTTTTGCAATTATATATATATATTAGCATCAATTGTTCTCTTTGAGCAGCTTGAAATTGAAATAGAATGGTCAGCACATTTAAAATTAAAGTTAAAATTTTATTTATAATTTTTTGAAATTATAATATAATTAAAAAAATAATTTCATAATTTTTAACTTAACCCTTCAAAATACAATTACCACTATCATCGACACTGGCAGTTACAGTGGCAATGGCAGTGGTCCACCTCCACTGTTATTGTTGCTGGCCACCTTCACCAACCATCGACACAGGCCACGCGACCATCGTAGACACCGGCCACTACCGCTGTTGTCGCACCGGCCATTACAGCTGTTGCTGGCACTATCTCATCGAAATTATAATTTTAATATAGTTCTATTTCTAATATCCAAACATATCCTCAGTGTAATCTTCTTTCAATAATCTCTAGCATAATCAACTTTATATTTTAATTTTAAATTTTTAATGTTTTATACAATTAACAAACTTCATGCTGAGTTCAAAATTAGGCAGTAGGTTTGTTAATCTGTACCAAATTAGATACTTAACAAAGTAGTTTTTAAATTGGGTTGGAGAAATGTGAGATTAAAACTCAAATTTGATTATTTTTAACCAAATATGAACAGAACAGAATAGAACTAAGCACCACCTCACCTTACTTGCCACTCCTGTCTCTTAGTGGTCCACTAAATTACCAGAACTCTGTCTCTTGACAAAACCCTAAAATAACATATTGGAGTAAGCAATAATATAAGGGGACCATATTTATTATCCTTAATTTTGGAACATTCAATGTTCAATCAATCTCTCAAAATAATCAACCACCTCAAATTTTGTACCACGCAGGACTATAATGTCTGGACTCTCTCTCCACTGTGCTACTGGTCTTATTAATGGCTTCTATTAAAACAGGCACTCTTTTGGAATGGTGCTAATTTATAGCTTGAACAATTATCTCATGGCTGAACCTAGTCTAGTCAACCACTTGCGCATGGACTAATCAATAGTATAATAATTATCTGTTTAATAATCATAATCATAGGTATATATTAAAACTAATAATATATTATTGATTTATTCATAATATGTAAAAATTTATCAGAATTTAATAACCACTACTTTATAAGACAAATATTCTATTATTATGATATTTATTTAATGCATACACATCTAAGACAAAATGCTTCCATGGGACAACTAAAATTATATAAATTAAAAGCACAGGAAATTTTCAACCTTGGAATTGCAATAGGGACAAAGAACTTGGAGAGAGGGAAAGGGTAGGAAGAAAATTGAAATGGACCCTAGTGTCTTTAGGGGAGGCAACAAGGTAGGATAAACCACAATGGGGTTGGAACTTGCTTGCTCTTGTATATATTCACCTTCTAAATACTCTTGTTCTCTTCTTTAACTTTCCCCTACATAATCACATGTCTTTGTTTCCAACCCTAGTCTCTTTATTTCCCTATAAATACCTCTTTCACCCCCCCCACCCCCCCAACATTCAATCCATCCCCCACCACTTTCACACTCTTCTTTTCTTTTCTTTTCTTTTCCCACCATAATATCTCTCAATTACAATAAACACATACACTTTTATTTAATTATGGGTTCAAGAAAATCAAACAAGCTTCCGCAGCCAGCAGCCCTTAAACAAATCTTAAAAAGATGTTCGAGTTTTGGAAAGAAACAAGGTTTTCTTGATGATATACCTAAAGGACATTTTCCTGTCTATGTTGGTGAGAATAGAAGCAGATATATTATTCCAATTTCATGGTTAGATCATCCTGAATTTCAAATTTTGCTTCAAAGAGCTGAAGAAGAATTTGGATTTAAACATGATATGGGTCTTACTATTCCTTGTGAAGAAGTTGTTTTTCGCTCTTTAACAGCAATGATAAGATAAATAATGAAGGAAAATATACATACAGTGTAGGCAATAATTTTAATTTTCGGATTGATAAAGGGTTTGTTTGGAGATGGAGACATATATATGTATAAGAAAAATGAAGCTATCATATGAATATATGATCCTTCAAATTCTTTCTTCTTCTTTTTTTTTTCAATTTATTTATGTCTTCATCAGCTATATATTGTAACCCTAACTAGAGAACTCATAAGTATTTCTTTAACCTAGAGCTTTCAGATGTGTGTGTGTATTTATATACATACTGTTATGTATGTATGAGGATTTTCTTGTCATTGGAAGTTCTTCTTTTCCTTCTTTTTTATGCAAGAATTTGAAATAATTAATGGAAAGTTCTTTGCTTAACTGCTGCCAGTTTCAGCTTCAGTTTTTTGAAATTTTTTTATGAACATCTGTGTTTTGTTTCTTGAAACTTGGATTAATGCTAAATGAGATATGTAACTATAATAATAAATCTTATCTATACTTGGTGCATATTTCATAAAAACAGATATCCATTTTTTTTTTATTAATTAAAAATAGACAAAAGAGTCTATTAACTAAAATATATATCACTCATTTATTTAATATATGAGACAAATATATACTTGATGAGGTAAAAATTTTCTAGCTTAATTAAGTCAATATTATAAGTAATATATATATATATATAGAGAGAGAGAGAGAGAGAGAGAGAGAGAGAGAGACAGAGAGAGATACTGTAGTCTCATGATTATTATTATTATTATTTACTTTGAGAAGGAAAATAAAAATAAATAAATAAATAACACTGTATAAATATAGTGAACAATAAGATGCTATTGTCAAACTGACATATAAGAATAGTTTTTAAAGCATTTGTTAGTAATTTGTAGGCAATAATATAAAAGTTGATTGGATAAGCATAACCAAATAAGCTATTAATAAATTCATTCCTAGGCTGGAATTCAGCCACTATTTTCTATTTTCCTTTGGTAGACTTGAAGTATTTAAATTTTAATATAATATTATTATTTATTTATATTTTATTAAAATATATTTAATTTTAAATTAATCATCTAAATACTTGACAAATCGTTTAATATTTTTTTTAATTTTAAAATATTATTATATATCTATTTTAAGTAGATTTAAACACATTATATGATGAATTTAAATTTAAAATGATTGAAATTTTAATTAATTTAATATAAAAATGAACACAAAGATTTGATAAATGAAATATTATGATAAAAAAATAAAAAAATAATTACTCCAGCAAGTAGTAAATCAGTTTCCAAAATGATTAATTACTCTGAAATCTTTATATTTTGACAAATTATACTAAAAAGTCTATGTGTTTTTAAAATTATACTAAAAAATTTTTGTATTTTGATTCCGTTAAAATTCAAGATCTTACTGTTAAAAATTATGTTAAATCTATATAAAAAGTTCATAATACCCCTTATTTTCAATCTAATTTTCATTCAAATATCATTATTCTCAACAACACCAAAAATTTTATTTTTACCACCATCACACTGCCACCACCACCACCACCACACCACCATCACCACCAAACAAAAATCAATTAAACTCATAAACAAGAATAAAAAAATAACTTTTAAAACCCAAATCAAAATCAAATTAAAAACTAATACATCCACAAAATTTGATTGTCACAAAACCTAAATCAAAACCAAATTAAAAACCCATACATCCACAAAATTTGATTGTCACAAAACCCAAATCAAAACCAATATAAAATCCCATAGAATATTGCCTAGTTTTAGGAACGAAGAAGCAACTTAATCCTTGAAAAGTTGGATACATGAGAGGAAACATTCAATATCTTCGTCTCCATTGCAAAGTGGATAGAGAACTTAAAAGGTAAGAAACAAACTACACTTGAGACACAGAGATAAAGATGAGTGTGAACAAATCATCACCAACAGCGTCGTCATCAATGTCAGATCTCTATCTCTCCAAGGTCAGATTCGTCCTCTGTACTTACAGGAATCGCTTTGCTTTCTTTTCCTCTAGTTCCTAAAATACTTTAGTTCGCCAGGTTGTCTCTTGCCTATCATGGATTTAACAACAGTTTGAAAGGTTGACCTATTTATGAATCTCTAGATCTACGCTTATTTTTAACTTCCTGAAACATTTTGTCGCTTATTATGCCCTTCCTCGTCTCTGGGTACCTAGGTATCTACCATAAGCCTTTTCTCTTTTGAACCTCGCCCGTAATCATGGCTTGGACTCCATCTCCACTGTCATCGTCAGCCATCACTAATTTGTACTCCGTCACTGCAAATCGTCACTACCGCAAATCGTCTCCATTACTTTAGATATTTTTTTGTTCACTTCTTTCAATTTTATTATCTGCTACTCTTTCGGATTATTCTAAAGTATGAAGAAAAAATTCAAGTGCTAACAAATGGAGAAAAAACGAGTCTGAGTTATTAGTGATGAGCATATGGGTTGTCAGTGATGAGCAGCTTCAAATATGAGCTTCTTTGTTCTATATATTTATATATTTTTTTTTCTTAAATTAGGGTGGATTTGGTTAGAAGAAGAAAATGGTTGGGTGAATTTGGATGAAATGAAGAAGAAGAAGATGATGAAATATTTTAATAGGGGTATTTTAGGTATTTTAATAAATATTTTAATTAAAAATTGACTTTTGGGTCATTGACTAATAAAAAAGGAACAAAAATAAATAAAAATGGACAAAAAGAACTCATAATCTAACGGAACTAAAATATAAGTACTTTTTAATATAATTTTAAAAATATAGAAATTTTTTAATATAATTAATCAAAATATGAAAATTTCAGAGTAATTAATTCTTTTTAAAATAAAATACTGCAAAAGCAAAACATGAGTTCCAAAGTCAATGTATTGCAAAATTCACTATTCAATGCTTTAACTATTTCTTAATTAGACTAGTTTAAAAAAAAAAAAAATTACCTGCAAGTCAATGAATTACCAAGCTTTTAGTTGATTTGATTTATTTTTTATCATTTTCTCACATCAAGACTTTCTATATTAAATATGTGAAATATCAAATTAATAATTATATCAAATAATATAATTCAATATAAATATAATAAATTTGAAAATAAAATATATCACCGCTCGGGGTTTCAATTTTAATTTTACTGTTAAATTGAATTCTTATTAGTGATTTATTTTTTTATCATGCTAAAATAATTTTGAAAAATTAATAGTAATTATTATGATTATATAATTAGTAAGTTTAGTTTGATAATTTTTTTTTTGAATAACAGGGAGAAGGAAAATTAATTCTGAATTTATTACTCAAATAAATATATATTTACTGCTATACTATTTTCGATACGTAGTTTGATATTACTTTTGAAAATATATTGGTTTTGAATTAAGAATAAAAAATAAAATTGGCAAAAGCTATTTATCATTTGATTACATAATAACTATTTTATTTATTTTTTATGGCATTAAAGTTGATTTTAAAAAGAAACTAATATTTAAAATTTTATCCAAAATTAGTTCAAAACTCATAAAAATTAAAGAATAATTAGTTATTGTATATTGGTCTATGAGATTTCTTTCTTATTTTTGTCCAAAATCTCAAAATTAATACTAAATTAGGCTTTTAATATATATAAAATATAAGAAATAAAATTGAGTTTCATATTATATATTATCTAATTAAATTATAAAAAGTTAATTAAAAAGTAGCATATAGAAACACCTCTCTTATTATGCAATAATTAACAATTTTCAAAGTTATTTTCATCCACTTGTTAAGAAAATTATTAAGAGTTTATTGTGTTGACTTATTATCCATTTGGTGCTTGAGACTATTCCCAACATGCATAGTGTTTCTAATTCAACCGTTGTTAGTTATTTGATCTGCTTAAATAAGCAAACCTTTTACCTTATTGGCTGCTACGTTTTAGGGACTACGGACCACATACGATTGTCCAGCAATTGAACGGTTGAGATTTGTCAATCTCCATGTCTTCAAAGCAATAATTCATTTTGCTTGAATATTAATGAGAATAAAAATAATCAATAATTCGAGAATACGTATATATACAATTTTTATATTTTCAAAAAAAAATATGAAAAAAAATTTTCATTCTCTTTCTAAAATCTCAATCTTTTTATATTCTCTCAATTTTTCTCGTATTGATTTAGATATTGAAATTTTCTCGCCCCGATCCATTTTTTTATTATTTTAGATTATAAACCTGATTAACAAAAGCAGCACACCTCCACTCCATGTATTAGGTAATTTATTTACCATCAAATATTGATGGTGATGACGACGAATTGACGATATAAAGAAGTGCTAATGAAAAAAAAAAATCTTATTTTTAAATATTAATTATGATTTTTTTTCTCCAAAAAATTATGATTTTTATAATTATATACGATATTTTCAACTCATTTTCTTATGTTAATTTTTTTTAACGATTAAGTAGTATTTAAATTTATTGAGATTGACTAATTTAGATTTAAATCGAAAGAGATTTATGAGGAGATAAAATTCTTTCAATACTTATTTTTTTATTCACAATACTCAAACTCGAGATCTTACTTAAAAAATAAGTTTTTTATACGAATTACGACCAATTTATGTAATATTAAGAAGCTATGTCTAATATTCAAAGGTTAATTTGATCGGTATATATACTTGGTTGTGGATGGAAGTCACGAATTTTAATTTATGAAGCAAGTTATAAAATGGATGTGTCCAACCTTTTAACAAATTTGAAATTTTTGTAATGCAAACTCACGTGTGAATAAGCTTAGTAAGAAAAATTGCCAATCTTTTTATTGATTGAAGTTCGATTATTGGAAAACATCTTAGAAGTAATTTTTAAATATATATATATAAATCAAATCGTGGGATGCACAAAATTTATCAATACAAAAATTTAGTATCAATTTTAATCTATTTATAGGTTGAACTTGAAATTAAAAATATAATAAAATATTTCTAAAGACTTTGCTTACTTGATTCATATTTTTTTATTTTTATAAATTGAGACTCGTGATTCGATTCACAAATAAATTTAATTCAATTTAAATATATTTCAATTAAGGTATTTTTTTTTTTCATTTTGGTTGTATTTTTTGTTTTTTTTTTATACCTTACATTTTTAAAAAAAAAAAGTTGTAGGGATAACTACAACTTTCCCAAGTCCTTTTCTATGGTGCTCAAATCTTCCATTTCCCACCCAATCAGTCTCTTCAAATCATTCATCTTAATTTGTTTTCATATGTGTAATCATTCATCTTAAATTGTTTTTATATGTGATGACTTTTTATTTGATTCCATTCAATAAGTCAAGCAATATTGATTCTAATACTATTGTATACAAGCTTTGTATTCCCCTCTCTCTTCCTAGTTTATCATATTCTCAATATGAAATTATATTGTAGTTAATGTAAGGTTTAGACAATTGCAGTATGATGATAAATTGCAATAGAAAGTGATGAGTAGTAAAAATAACCACCAATAATATAAGAACACATATATATAAGAATTTTATTTTTTTCTCTATAATTAGGTAACTGAAATGTAAAAAAGAAGACTCTCATTCTCTCCTAAAATCTTTATCTCTCTTCATTCTCTCATTTTCTTTACTATAAGCTTACTGATTTAAGTATTGTAATTTTCTAGTTCAGACAGTTCAGCAGTTCTATGGTCCATTCCTTTTAGATTTTAGGCTACAAATTTGATTTACAAAAGCAGTACGTCTCTATTTCATGTATTTGTTTCTCATCAGAAAAAATTTAAAGTTTCTAGACTAAACTGATCCGTAGAAGTAATTTCCTTGATAATGAAAGCATGGATGGTATTGGCCATAATTTTGCAAGATTTGATACAGGTCTTTTTCTATCATCTTCAATACAATCTTTGATAAAGGTCTCTTTCATTGTTGCTATTGCTCTCAAAATTGTTGGGTTGGGTTGGTTTTTAGAACATTGTTGGGAAGCGGGCGAGGGCTAAAGCTGAGTTGTAGGCTAGATATATGTTAGACATAAGGCCATGTACTTGAGGGTAGAGATAAGGCCATGTACTTAGGGGTACCCTACATTATCTTCTTTATATCTTTTTTTATTATTATTATTTCATTGATTTAAGACACAAGGACGTTCTCTGTCACAAAACATATATTTTAACAACTTTCAATAGGACTAATACAAGAAAAATATCAATAATGTCTACCCAACTCAAACTCCAATACATATAGTTTGCTTGTGGTTCTTTGCTTGTTTGGTTTTGGTATTATTTATAACATGCATGTTGGGTTCACTTATCAAATACTCGTTTGTTTGTAGTGCATTTTTGACTCTTTATATTAGATTTTATGCTTACTTTCAAGTTTCAAACGTGGAGTTCAGTTCTTTAATTTGTGGTATGTGGGTTGTATTTTGGTTGTCCTCCTATTTTCTTGTTTCACACCCAAAACTCATATCTATCTTTGACACAAAATTTTTAATGAATAATAATAATAATGATGATGATGATGATTTTTCCTTTTTTTATTGCCTTCTCCTATCCGAAACAACATTCATCTGGTAAACTTAGTATTATATGGGGAGAGAATAACGTGTTCTTTTTGAAATTCCATTTGAATGCTTTTGTGGTTTTTGCTTATTAAGTTTGACTCTAGATTTTTTGTCCCTTGAATAAAATTAGGTTTTGTTATAGAGTTTTCATAATTTGTATGTTTTGTTGTCCCATGGCATTAATTTATATCATCTAAGATATTGAAAATGGTTACTAGAAGCTCGTCGAGGGAGTTTGCAGCATATAACCATTGAAAGTGATCGCTTACCTGAACCTTTCTGATAACCTGATTGCAGACATAGAAGCTTTAGTTTATATTTGCATGCAATAAACTTTTGTTCTATAGGTTGAAAATTTAAAAGATGTTTGAATCTAATTAAAATATACAAATAATAGCGTTTTGAAGTTTAAAAAACACTAAATAATTTTTAAAATATTTAAATAATTAATTTAAAATATTATTTTGAAACTTAAAAAAAAAAAAAAAAACAACTAAACATGAACTCTGTTTCTATCCAAACATTCACATGAACTAGCCCATAAATTTGCTCATTGCATGTGGTTCAATGGTAGAAGCCTATGTTTCATTCTAAAAAACAAACAGAAGAACTGGGAAAAGGGAAAGAAAAACAGGATTTGGACCTCAACATGGATAATAGATCTATAGAACCAAGATATAAACCATACGAGGAGACTAGCAGAGTATAGACTCTATTCATTTCAATCCTTGTACTTCTAAAATGGTAGCAATATTAGTCCAAAAAATATGTTAGAAATATCATTTATTAATCACTGCAAGATATCATATTTTCATCTAAATCTTTAAGTTCTCAATGTCCAATACAGATGTCTATAATATGAACAAATAAATTTAATAACAATAGTATATGCAAAAAAATTTCTGTTCGAGTATTGTACTCTTTGATGGTAATTTGAGCAACAAAAGAACCCTAATCCTGTTGAAGAGTCTCCAAAACTATCTGCTTCTAACATTCGTAGCTTGTGATCCTCAACTGGATGGCATAAACAGTAACATCCAAGAGTTTACTGGAGAAAGGAGCTCTGTCATTTGAAGCATTTTGCTAAACCAAAAAAAAAAAAAAAAATAATCTGGTACACGTCCTTCAAAACAGGCCAACCTTTTCTAACAATTTCGTTGATCATTGCATCGAGCTGGTTTTGAAGCATTTTGCTTTAAAAAAAATCTACTACACGTCCTTCAAAACAGGCCAACCTTTCCTAACAATTTCGTTGATCTTTGCATCGAGCTGGTTTTGAATCTTCGGTGGACAGAGCTCTGCCGCATAACCATTTAGTTTCGCTGCCAAGCTCGACCTCTCAAGCTCCTCTTCAGGTAAGTTTCCCATCAGATGAAGAAGAAATGGCCTTCGCTTGAGCTCAAATTTCTGCAGTTACCAAGCATTTGAAATTCATCAATCACTATATTTAACTTTCAATAGAATGCTTTCTATTTCATCATTTTGAAAGTTCTCTATTTGACATTTATAATTACTAATAATTTGTTGCATAATTATTAACTTGCTAATGTGACCTTAACAGCTCCACATGTATATGCATTGGACAAACACTTAATTCTTCTCTATCTTTTTACATCTCCAGCAATTTAAATTTCATCATTATTTCCAGCATTTAAATGTCATCATCCAACTTTCTCTGCATGCCAATCAGAATCCACTGCATTAGATCACAGTTAATAACTCAGACATCCAAGGCCAAAATACTAAAAGTTAATCCAGCCATTTCACAGATTTCTTCTATCTACTCCTAGATTATTTAAATGGCATTCAGAGTTCGTTGCCTAAGCCAAGACAAACCAGCTGGAAATAGGAGCTACAGGGAAAGCCAATCTTTTAAATGGAGAAGAATTCACAAAAAAGTAATGGGAGATAACAAAACCCTAGATTTTGAGTCTAAAGTGGAATTGATGTAAAGAAATATTATGGATAGGAAGTTCATCTTGTGGATAACAAGCTCACTTAAAATTGATAGAATGCCAATATACCACTTCTATCATCTTCTCCAATGGCACCATAGCTCAAATAAACAATTAAAGAACTGTCTCTCCATAAACAAGCAGAGTTATCGGTTCAATTGGCCATTAGATTTGGTTCTAGAAATTTTTACACCATATAGAAATAAACTATCGTATTTTTTCTAGTCAAAGTTAAGAGTCCAAGTTGGACTCTTCTTAAATCTTAGTCAGCTTGTTCAAATGGTGCCATTATGCATGTTCATGTCAACAAGTTAACAATTTTTCCAAATGGAAACCTAGCTTTTGGCTGTAAATATACAATTAATCATTAGTCATGGCTTAAATTTCAAAAATGAAAAGGTTTGGATTAAAAAAAAAAGTTCCAAAGCATAGTTGTTAAAGGCATGCCTAAGGCACAGGGCACATCAAGCTCTAGAGCCAGTGCACCCACTCATGACTTCCCAATCTGCCACAATTCAGAGTAACTGGAAAGCCATTGGAAATAAGGTAGCCATGACCAGACCACCAACCTGAGAATCAACACCCCTCAACTCTCTCTCCTCCCTTAGGTTTCTTTCTTTTTCTTTATGCCCCTTTATTTTCTTTTTGAACAGCTATTTTCTTTTTGAACAGCAATACTGAAACACAGTTAACCTGCCGTAGATGTGCTTCAAAGAACATAATAAATTCTCCCTAAAAAGACAAAAACTCTAGATCAAGGACATCTAGTGAATTTTCAACCCACTTTGTGCTTGCACTTTTAAATATGGAGCGCATAAACTTGGAATCATAGATTTCTTATGTCCTATTGAATAACTCAAACTATTAGAACTAGGAATTCTTAAAACCAATCAAAATTCAACTACAAAGAAAAAATGTAATATGATTTTTATGTCCTTTTCTACACACAGATGTCTTATGAAACCTGTGCTTAAATGATGCATGGTCCATAGAGCTGCAAAAATTAAAGATTAAAGACAACACAGAAATTACAATTAAGAAAAAATTACAGTATACAGGCATATTGCATGAAACACGAAAGAAACAAATGTTTTTCTCTGCTTTTGAAGGGACCATATAACTAAGCATGCTCATATTACAGATCCAGGTTTTATTTGCACTATGAGCTAGCAAGTTTTCTGAAAAATTGTTACAAGACCATTTAACAAAGCTGTAATTTCAATTCAAAATTTCTCAGCTGAATTGAGCCATTTGTAGCTAAACTTATTAGGGGTGTTCATGGTTCAGTTTGATTGGTTTAGAGTAAAAACTTCTTACCAAAACAATATAATCGATTTTTAAATACTTCAACTTTTAACCAAACTAAGTAATGTTATAAAATATCCAAACCAAAGCTATTTGGAATCGGATTGTTAGGGCAGTTCGGTCAATTTGACAAAAGTAATAAATAAATAAAATAAAAAATTTAAAGAAATCATAAAAATTTAATAAACATTAAAATAAAATCATATTTTGAAAAACTAAAAAATTATTAGAGTATTTTAAAAAATATTCTCCAACTATCGTAGAAGAATGACCCAAGTAATTGATAGATTATCCCACTTAAAATAAAGTCTAACTCTCCAACTTTTCAATTAATATTTATTTAAAAATATACAATTAATTTACATGACAACTTTAACATACATGATCGATATTAAAAATAAAAGATTGAGAATAAAAAAAAAAATAAAGACTAGCATGATATCAATAAAATCATAGTAGCATATTTTAAAAAATATTTTTTAAGAGTATTTCAGCATATATCTAAAAAAATATAATTTTATTATATTATTAGTTCGTTTTAATTTAATTGGATTTTTATTTTCTTAAATCAAAACAAAACCAAAAATTCGGTTTATAAAAATTTTAAAACCGTAATCAACTATGAAAAAATATAAACCATGATTTTTTGTTTAGATTGAATTGGACCGATTCAGTTTAGTCAGTTTGGTTAATTTTTGTGCAGCCCTAAAACTTATTGCTAGAATTGAGGTCTTTTATGAGAGTTTGATTTATTCCAAATGGGTTACCCTACTTTTGCGTCATTGACAATGTAGTAACTGACAGCAATAAGTTTATAAACCATGATTTAATTGGATTTTTATTTTCTTAAATCAAAACAAAACCAAAAATTCGGTTTATAAAAATTTTAAAACCGTAATCAACCATGAAAAAATATAAACCATGATTTTTTGGTTGGATTGAATTGAACCGATTTAGTTTAGTCGGTTTGGTTAATTTTTGTGCAGCCCTAAAACTTATTGCTAGAATTCAGGTCATTTATGAGAGTTTGATTTATTCCAAATGGGTTACCCTACTTTTGCGTCATTGACAGTGTAGTAACTGACAGCAGATTGTGTTGGTTCCATGAACAAAAGTGAATAGAAATTCATTGTTGCAGCTGCATGGATGCGTAATTTTTTTTTTCCATCTACTTTTATTTTCAGATACTATAAGCTACACCAGATACTAAAGGAAATGAAATTAAAGTTGTTCAATCAAACAAAAACAAATCAAAGTTGAGTAACTAATATAAAATTTAGTATTAAGTTGAGCAACAAACAGCACAATTCATCTATAAAAAGAATTCGAAGGAAACCTCAAGAATAGCATTTTAAAAATTAACAAGAGTTAACAGCAGTAAACTCTCAAAAAAAAAATGAATGAAAAGAAAGACCATAAAAACCTGATGTTCAGGTTCTGCAGGATAAAATGCTAGAAGCTGTTGAACTTGAGTAGTAACAATGCTGCTCCTTGACCTTAATTGCTCATTTTCTTTGCTAACAGCAGCTAATCTAGACTCCTCTGTTCCATTAGTGAAGATGATAGACCTGCACATATATAATCATTACCAGGTTAATTATGCGTTATGAGACATTAAACAACTTGTGAAGGTCATGATCGAGCTTTACCTGTATTGATTACCCACATCAGGACCTTGCCCAAATACTTGCCTTGAATCATGACTAGACCAAAAGACCTTCAAAAGCTCTCGAAAACTAATCACTCTTGGATCATATTCTACCTGCAAAAAAGGAAACAAAACTCAAACAAATTTGAAAATTTTTTCTTTTTCTTCATCAGAAAAGGAAATGAGAAGGACCTGTACGGACTCAGCATGATAACCTAAGCTTCTGTATTCCGGGTTGGATTTGGTTCCTCCGGCGTAGCCGACGGTGGTCCGTACTACCCCATTCAAGCACCCGAAGACGGCTTCGGATCTCCAAAAACTACCGAGAGCGAAGACGGCGATTTTCAGGGGAGGATCCGACGGGTCTCTGGAGGGATTAGAGATCTGATCAGGAAAACGAATAGCAATGGCTTGATTGGCCACTGAAATTGTGAGAAACGCGAGTGCCAGAAGATAAGGAAAAGTGAAATTCCTCTCTGAGAAAGCCATCGGCGAGAGACACAGACTCAGTTTCTGGGTCGAAGCAAACAACCCGAAAACCGTTTTCAGCTTTGTAGGTGGATCGCGGCGCGTGGGATTACAATCATCAGGACGTGAGCGTGAGTCGGACAGCAAAATGCAATTTGTGAAGAAAATTATAGATGGGATGGCCCGACCCATAAACAAGTTTACTTCTCACCTACCATGGTAGAGAACTGTTAATTGAAGGTTAAATTACTGTAATACCTTATTCAATAATAATATTAATATCTAGGCTATGTTTGGATAAAAATATAAAAAATAGTGTTTTGTTAAAATAATTTAGTTTAATTATAAAGTTTTTCTTTTCAATTTTTAAAATTTACTTTAAATATTAAAAATAATTTATTTATTTTTTTTTACCCAAACACTTCATAAATTACAAAAGTCATAATTTTAAAATTAATTTTCTCTTAAAATACAGCTTATAACGTTTAGTTTTTTATTCAAATATCCTCCTAATTTAAAATATAGGAAAAATTAGTTTGAGCATTTTTATCCGTTAAGACACAGTAATGTAAAATTATATATATTTAGTTAAGAAATATGATTAATAATTATGTATGAAATTAAAAAAATTAATTATTAATGAATTAAAAGAAATTATAAAAAATTGAGTTTGAGTGAAAAAAAAAATTCAATGTAAAATTTTGAATTTGAAAAGTTTTGATAAAAAAAATTTCAATAAATTAATAAATTTTTTTATAAAAAATGACTCAGACCTATTTAAACCACTATAACTCTCCGTCCGTACTAATAATATACTTAAATTATATTTTTTTAACATAAAATTAAATCAAAGTTTTAATTTTTTATAATTTTTAATTAAAAATTATTGTATTATAATTTTTTATATATAAATAATAGCAAAAGATAAAGACAAAATTAACTCCAAATAATTTTCTTATGTTTGTTGATTTCACTCCAAAATCAATAAAATTAATAAATGTGATTTATACATTTTATAAAGAAAAAAGTAAAAAACAAGATTATTTGGATTTATTCTGGTCAAGTGTAATCTTTACTTTCTGCTTGTTTTTCTCGACTGTAATTGTAAGGTGAATGAAAAATCGAATTAGTATTTTTATTTTAAAATAAACTATCAAATTATTGTTTTAATATTTGCATTGGATATTTATTCTTATAGTTTCAGTTCTTATAGGGAGTGTTTGGTAGAGTGATGGCTAAATATGCGATTGGTATAAAAATGCGATTGCCAAATCGTCAATCGCTAAAAGCAACTTATAGCTGCTTATGAAATTTACCGATTAAAAAGAAATTTTACCATAATCGAAATTTTTAGTTGGCCAACTAAACATTATAAATTTTTTTAATTGGCGATGTGTATATTAGCAATCGACAATTATGAGTGTTTAATTGACCAACCAAACAGTCTCTAAGAATGATTGTTTGTAATTTATAGTAAATTTTTGGTGTCCTTGATATTTGATAATAACGGGCTCAGTGGTTTTTGAATCATCGGTAATATAGTGGGTTTTGACCCATTAAATTGATATTTGTCTTAGAAATTAGAATCATATAATGATTTTGAATTTGTTTTGTTTCCCATAGTATTCATCGTTTTTTGTAAGATGAGGTATAAAAAAATATATAATTTAATCTATATTATTGGACATTCGCTTTGTTATATCTCATTAAAGGGTGAAATGATTTTTTTTTTATAGTATTAAGGTGAAAAAATTAATTATGAGTCTATTTTTTAATGGATTATATATTCACTGTTATATTAATAGATTTTAAATTTTAAATATGTGGTAAATTGGATAGTGATAAAATCATATTTGAATAAATTAGATATATAGATATATATTAAATAATTATTTTTTAAAAAATAATTAAAATAAAAAATAAAAAATTTAAATTGGATATAATTTGAATTATTTTTCATTTTGAAGTCTGTTAAAATTATTTTTTTAAGAAAACAAGATTTGAGGTTCTTGACCTAAATATTTTAAGGTCTATGATATCACATCATTAGCCCAAAATGACATAGTATTGACATGATGTATTTGGACCCATTTTTTTATTTTTATTTTTTAATTTGATATAATTACAAGTGAATTTCTATTAATTCATGTAGAAATTTGATTCATATATTATAATCCTAAAATCATAATCCTATTATAAAAATAGATATTTAAGTAAATAAATATTTATAATTTACTATATATATAATTTTTAATTTAATTTAATTAGATTGACACAATAAAAAATATAATTTTATATAAATTTTTAATTTAATTATATATATATATATATATATATATATATATATATAATCAATTTAACTCCAATCAAATTTTTAATCATCTAATTTTTTATTTTTATTAATTTTTTAATCGATTCAATTTAAAAAACTGTGATTTATATACCATAAATAAAATAGAATCTAAATCTTCAAAATCCACTCTTGCATAATCCAATATAAATTTAGATTGTAGAGTTATAGTACTGAACTTTTAAGGAATTGATTTATATAAAACTTTATTGATAAATCAAATCAAATCAAATTTTTGTGGGGTCAATAATAATGTAATATTTTGTTTAGTCACCCCCTCTCTTATGTTTCTCTTTTTGTTTTTTTATCCTACCTCTTTTGTCTCTTTCATTTTTCACTATTATTTTTATATGACTTCGATTATTTAAAAATAATGTACTATTTATTTTATTTTGAATTATTTATTATTATTTTAAATAATATTTTAATGTGAGATCTAATTATATTTATTTATATTTATATTTATTTTATTTGTATGTTTTTTCATTTGTAGATGTTAGATTTTTTTTTTATGAATATTTTTTTATTTTTTTTATATGAAGAAAAATTTTCATTTAATTTTTAATAAATCGAACTCATTAAATGACTTGATATCAATTTTTGATATTAATTTTGAATGAAACGTTTTTTTCATCGATATGTCAATTATAATTATTAAACTAAATATTATTATTATTATTTTAATAATTTAGTCAATAAAATTTAATGATAAAACTTATTATAATTTTTTCAATTAATATATCATTGTTACTTATGGATGAAAGATTTTATAAAAAAAATAGACTTGATTGATAGATTTATATAAAAAAAAAAACTTGATTGATAGATTTTATTAGGAATTCTTTTGGGTTAAGAAATAGTTTCAACGTGCAAAAATGAATTTTTAATAATGAATAAGATAAACAACAATAGTTATGTAGATTAGGCATTAAAAAAAATTACAATTACATTTTTATTTATCAATATATTCTTCCTTTTCGCATATTTATAATTGATGTTGAATTGATATAATAAATATATATATACACAATAAAAATTAGTTTGAAATTTTTTTTTTCTGAACCTTTGTTTTTCTGATCAAAGTTTAGGAACAATTAATAGTGACTAAATAATATATAGAATTACGAGTAAATTGGTCGTGAGCACTCGCATTGTGCAGATTTTAATTATATTTTAATTTATATGTTTTATAATATTTTAAGATATACAACTTATTATTATTATTTTATTAACTTTTTTTTTGACAATTTTGATTATTAATATAAATAAAAAATATATGCACCAAATCTACCATATACGGCTCAACTAAAAGAATTTTATTAAATTTAAATATTATTTTTTGATAGTTTTAACTATATATATATATATATATATATATATATATATAAGTAAAATTTATTATATATGAGCCTAATTAAAAAATATTATATATTAATCTATATAAATTTTAATTGAAACATATAAATTAATGACATGAAAAATAATTTTATAAGGTAACTTTATATAAAATTCTAAAATAGAAATTTAAAATTCGGTGACATGATTTCATGAAATCAATTTTAAATTATTTTTAAAATATAAGATAAGACTCATGACAAATTTTCGTATTTCTTATAATATATTTAAAGATACACAAATTATTATTATTATTATTTTATTAATTTAAATATTATTTTTTGATAATTTTGACTATTCATATAAATAAAAATATATATATATGAACCAAATTTACTCAAATAATTTTTTTTATTAAATTTAAATATTATTTTTTGATAAATTTTAGTACTAATGTTAGTAAAATATACTTACAGGCCAAGCTTATTTTATATTGACCTAACTTAAATTTTAATCAGTATAAAAAAAAATTATGACTTGAAATTTTTTTGAAAAAGTCACTTTATATAAAAATTCTAAAATAAAAATTTATAATTCACGTAACTTTACAATAAATTAATTTTAATTTATTTTTAAAATATAAGATATGACACGTGACAAATTTTTCATTTTTATAATATTTTAAGATATACAAATTATTATTATTATTTTATTAATTTAAATATTATTTTCAATAATTTTAATTATATATATATATATATATCAAGTTTTATAATTAAAACTTCTCTTTAACTATTAAAAACGGCTTTGACTAATAGGGAAGGATTTATTTTATTAATGGAAAAGAAAAGGATTATTTTATTAAGGAAAAATCCTTATTATATTGAAAATTCTTAACAAAATTTGGATTAGATTGGTCCTTGCACATCATTTTTTTTTTTTTGCCCAATGTCAATGGGAACAGCCAAGTCAATTTAAAGCGCCCATCAATCAAAATTCCCTCATTAAATTAATATCATTAGGTCTTACCCAATTTTAGTTTAATTTATACTTCCGTTATAAATAAAAATTTTAATTTATATTAAAAATAAATTTTAATCCATTATAATGCAAATATAATTTATTTATTTTATATGCATTATAATTATAAAAATATCGTCCAAAATTATTTAAAATCAAAATAAAAAATTTCTATAACTAATCCTAATTAATTTTTAAAATTAAGACTACATTGTGCACCGAGCATAATTGAATTTATCTTATATTCAACCAAATAAACAGTAGAAAATCAAATTTTATAAGCATTGGAACTTTGATTAAAGCAAACCAACTCTGGTTACGTCCATCGCCTTCCCACTTAATTTTACTCTCTTTGCAGGTGGGGTCATAATTGAACCACCAGTTTGAAACTGATATGACAAATCATGTTGGTAAAGACAACCAGAGCCACTCCTGCATCCCTTTGAACTCCTATAGTATATGCAAGGCTTTTGAAACTTTGATTTCACTTCTCTCTTTTTCACATTTTGTGCTAATTCCATGTTTTGACTGTTACTGTTGTGAAAACCAATATTTGATGTACTTCTATCAATCGTTTCTTGCTTTCCAGATCCATGTTCCCTAATTAGATTCTTAATGTAGTTAACATTCTTTACTGGGTTGGTTTTCATGCCACCACGTGATTGGACAGTCATACTTAAAACAATGGGTTTTGTGTCTTTTATAGTTTTTGGAGCAATCACTGGTTGCGCATACATGGTCATGGCATTTACTTCAGCTTGAATCTGATTATGCGTAGCATATGAGCTAGATACCACTGCCCTTGTTATGCTAACGGATTCTGACGCAGGTAAAGAGATTGGTGGCAAAACTTGCTTTAATTCAGATTTTGGGTCAGTATTCGATTGGGCTGACATCATAGTTACTGTCGGTTGCAAGCTTCCACTAGGCATTGGCGATGACTTTGACCCTGGTTTTAATGGAAGATGCAAGTTTCCATCAACAGGGTTGGGATAAGAAGGGCTTATTAATCTAGCCCCTGGCTTTGATGTAATTATGGGTGAACTAGTTGTCTTAGTAGGCGGTCGATTGTTATTAATCAATTTATCAATCATTTTTGGGTCACTTAAGATTTTAACGAGCAAATCAGTGTCAATCTGGCTTCCCTTCTCCATGCTTTTCATTACTGCAGTTACTGCAGCAGAAGCAGCTGCAACTAGATCAGCACCCATATCAGTCGATATTACAAGCTTTGGTTTTTCACTGGTTGGTTGTGCTAGAGCAAGGGCGTTACATTCTGCCAAATTTGGGGGTAACGGTTCCTGAGAGTTTGACAAGGTGTTCAATGGTGCTGATAAATCAGATATGTCTGTAGTTGCCTCTTGTTCGATAGGAATGAGGGGAATAATGGGAGTCAAGCTATCATCATAATATTCCTCTTCTATGTCCAATGAAATAGAGGGGCTATATTTTAAAGCAAGTATGAGGTTTAGTTTAATGAAGCTAAAAATTATCAAGAATATTTTAACTTGCTGGATTACGAAATTTTTACCTAGGCGGAATGGCAGAAGGACGTGGAAAAATTGCTTCAAGCACTTTCATTTCCCTCAGTTTTTGAGCCTTTGCCTCCTGGCTTTCTTCACCTGCTGTAACTTGCCAATTGTAGCTCATAATAAGCTGTTTCAAGGGAGAAAATTTGCCGTTTGATTTAAAACTAAATCACTGAACAGATCTACACACTTAGGGTATGTTTGGTATGGGGTTAACAAAATGGCAAAACAAACACACCCTTGAGGTCAAAGCTGGATTGTCAGCCAAATGTTAAAAGTTTTTCCATCAAAATATCAATGCATAAGAAATTTACATCCTATTGTTTCCAGAAAAGGATTAAAAATATGCTTACCTTGGGAGGGCACTTCCAAGCGATCCCAGGGATGAGGGATGATTCCTCTTTCAAAGTATTCAAACAACGAATAACTTCAAATCCAGGGGGAAGATCATTGAATTCATTAGCATTTGAATGATGCAATGTCCTTGATGTCTTTTTCTGTAGATTATCTTGAGCCTGCGCACCTACTTTTGATGGGCAATCCTCTGTTAGAAATATCCTTACCTATTCAAATCCAGGAGAAGTCGTCAACTAGTTATTTTTCCAGTAAATTATTTAATAACAAAACCAACAATCTAAACATGACATTCGCAAAAAAGAAAAATGTATGTGTATAAATATGATATTCACATCTTCAATAATAGTAGAGTTTCAGGACAATTCCAATTTAAACCACTAAATTTCAACATTAAGGCAACATAAATATAACCACAAAATAGATCAACTGCTACATTAAGTTAATACCTCAGCCATAGGTCACAAGTAAAAGAAGTGTACACCAGTAAATCCTAAGAACACTAAACTACAGCCAAAGAGGGAATACACTGTAATTATAGAATATCGATTTATATGATTAATAAGAACAGTGTTTTAGCAGACAACAATACAGTATTAGTGTTCTTTTGTAAACAAGATTCATCATTTGAAACTAGAGAGTATGATAAACATCCTATGCTCACAATGCATGATCAAAAAAATTTGGTTACACAATATGATCTTCAAGCAAACCTAAGATTCACCTGCTACAAGCAAAATTATTTGGACTCAATAAGAGTAATTTATTTCTCAACATATGTTTATTTTTGGACCATCATAATTTATTTAAAATACTCGAGCCTTTACACTTCCTATAGTGAATCAATAACTTCCATTGTAGTGCCAAGCAATAGCCCCTATTCAACTCATACATCAAAAGAATTTCTAAATGTTCTATACTTCAAAAAACTCCCAATGTCCGTTGCTAATGTCATAAAAAACCTCAAATTAATTTCCGAGCTTGTTTAAAACTATAAGCAACTATTAAGTTCTAAATAGATTCACAAGAGAATTGAAACTTGATAACTGAAAACGAGCTTAACAGTTAAATGACTAACAGCAAACTTCACTTAAAAGACTATAAATAATGCCCAAAATCATTTGGTTCGATGAGAAATCAATATCACTGCAGGTTCAGATGAAGAAGAACATTCCAATATTTTTCTATCTGCAATCCAATAGTCTAAAGAACTAGCTTAAGGTTAAAGAATAAATATGAAAAAGTTGACATGAACCTACTGATGGCTCTTGGTGTTGGTTCTGCTTTTGCTTGATTCTTTTGTACTTTCCGACAAATCACAATTTTTCTTTTAATTACAGTTACTATTTTCCAACTTCAAATATGATCAGACAAGTGAAATTAATTAATATAATAAACCAAATCAAATCAAATTTTAACTCCAACCAAATCCAAAATTTAGGAGCTAGATACAACAATCAGTTGCTGAGCAAAGAATGACCACACTATTAGTAGTTTCATCATCCTTATGAGCTATTAATCACTGAAATGGCCCTAAAGACTAACTGTTAATAAGCTGAGACTCACAGTTAAACTCTTTTAATAATGGCCTGTGAAATATTTGTCTCATTTATGTGTGCAATGTTTCCAATTGGACAAAATTCTTAGTTTGCACCATATGGCTATGATTCATAGAATAATTTTCCTACTAGTTTTGCTTTCCCCCTTTTTTTCTTCACTTCAAAATTTATCCTTTAATAAATTTTTTACCTACCATCATTTTTACATTTTTCCTCTTTGTCCTGTCTTCTATATTCTAACAACATAACATATTTGCAGATCCTTTTTTTTTTATCCATGTCATGAACATAATCCCATCTATGAACAACCAAATAAATTATAAGGGACAGTTCTCATTCACATCAAGTTCTTGGCTGCAAGGAACGGCTTGTTTTAAGAACACCTTAACCTTTGTTGGTTCAAGATTTCTCAAATCTTAGGCTCAGTTTGTTTTGTATTTTTCTGACATTTGAAATGCTTTGAAAAATTAGTCAATGAAAAATATTTTCCTGATCAATGGAAAACTATACCATTTTTGAGAAAAATGACTTTTGGGAATTTATTTTTGGATTTTAACAAACTCTTTATAATAAAAAATATATATATATATACAAATTTATTAATCTTCTGATACTCAACAACGACTACTGCCAAATTTACCATTTTTATATTTTTTTCTCATATTTAATAATAAAATTTTAAAAATTAGTTCTTTGGAAAATATTTAAGAGAAGTTATTTTGTCCGGAATATAATTCTTTCAAATTACTCATTAATTAATTTTCGTTTTAAGGATTTAAGTTTCTTGGCAGTCTTAATCCATTTTGCTCAATTTTGTATCAAAATTCATAATTTTCAACTTAATTAATTATTATTCTCGTATGAAATTTTAGAAATATTGAAAAAAAAAAAAAGAAAAACTTAAATCAAATTTCCTATATGTGTTATCAAGGAATGCGTGATAAAAAAAAATTCTATTCGATGTACAAGATAAGTTATCACACCAATCTATTATAGCACCGTTCCCGCCGTTCAATTCATTCACAATCATTGAACGGTGGAAAATTGGTGTTAATATGATTTTACATTATTCAAATAATTAACCTCAGAATCTGAATCCAATTAAAAAATTATATAAATAAAAATAATTATCAAGCGCTTGTTTAAAACAAGATCTAAGCCAAAATCAAAATGTAAAGAATGAATTGAAGAGATCAAAAAAAAAAAAGTAACGAAACTCCGATCGAAGATGATCACGGCTATACCTGACAAAGATTAACACCGGAAGCCCATGTTACCCTGTTCGATTTCCTCGATCGCTTCATATCTTTTATTGAATGATTGATTCTTTGTTTCAGATCTTTCACAAATTAATCAGATCTAAAAACAAAATTAAAAAAAAAAAAAGATTTTTAATGGATTTTTTTCTTATTCTTATTGTGCGTGTGAGCTGTGAATGATATGATAGAGAGAGAGAGAGAGAGAGAGACAGATGAAGGAGGTTGAATAGAAGACGCGTCTCTACAACTATGACGAAATTCAGAGATTTATGGGAACAGGGAAACCCTAGAATGGATTTTATTATTATTTATATATTGAAATTATTCGTTTTTGAAGGGGTAAGTAACAGCTCATGTCATGTAACGTTGGCTAAAGAAGACTTGTATAAGAGAGGCTGCGATGCCGTGTACAGACTAAAAGCTAAAAATATAGCTTTTTCAAAACCATTATTTATTAGGCTCTCAATTTTTCAAATACAATTTGTTAAAAGCTATCTAACCACGATATCAAAACAAATACTTAGGACATCTAATATTAAATTATACCCCCTTAGGCTTTTTTTTTTTTTTTTTTAGTTTTTTTTATAAAAAAAGAAAAGATAATTTTTAATCTGTAGACATAAAAAAATAATAATTAATAAATACTTTCTATTTGAAAGTTTAAAGAAATATGATAAGATATTAATTATTAAGTGTAAAATAATATTATTTTTAATAATAAATAAAAAAATTTCTTATTCTTTTAATTTTAAAGGAAAATAAAATATAATTTTAAAGAGAGAATTAAACTCTTAATATTTTTTCTTATCTAAATTAATAAAATTCTTAAATATGAGATAACTTTTATCTCATCTCATTTCCTTTCCTTTTTTTCTTATTTTCACTCTCAAAGTTGGTTTGAAGTATAATTAGATGTATTACATCATTTATAATATTTATTTTAATTATATTATTAATATAGACGCAGCTATCTTCAATGATGCAAGAAAAGTAGGATTGGATATGATGATACGCGACAACAATGTCATTTTATTTTGGCTAAATTTATTGTTGTTCTAAGTATTATGGACCTTTTCATTGTTGAAGTTATGGGTCTAAGAGGTTTTGAGCTGACTAAGAATAAGGGCTCGCGGAAGATGATCATGGAGATGGACTCTCTATTCGTTTATCAAGCTTTACAAGGAGGAAAGGAATAATTATTCGAGTAGTGGGTTAGTTATTGATAATTATTTGAATTTTGTTAAATCACTTAATGAAATTTTATTTTCAGTAATTAGGAGGTCTGCGAATAAAGTTGCTCATCTGTTAGTTAGGAAAACTTATTATGCAACAGATTGCAAAGAATGGTATCAAATATCTTATATTTATATGATGTAATTTCTTTCGAGTTAAGTTAATGATATTTTTTTTTCTTTTTAAAAAAAATTAAAAAATAACAATTGCAAAGTCCCACAATTTAAACTATTAAATTATGATGGAGCCTATGATTTAATAATTTAAATTATGGTGAAGCCCACAATTTCAAAGAAATAAGAGTAAAAACGAGATGGTCTGGTCTCTTTTAATGTTGTTCACGAATTTTAAAAATGTTATTTTTTTTCCTTTTTTTTTTTTTTTAATTGCTATTAACCATGTAATGAACAATGTTCATTATACGGTTAGTAGCCATTACACTCTTATTGTGGTGAGAGTGTAATGACTTCATTTTATTCACTGGAGATGTAACTAGATGATAAATTTGAGAATTTAACAAAATAAGCTATCAATAATTTATTTGATCCCATAATTTTAAGTTTACCATATAATTTCTTAAATAAACTAATATAGGTATTCATATTGACATAATTATTTAATTATTTTAAATTATCTTATGTATATTATTTATATCATTTCATATTTTTTAAAATTTTATATTTTTTTCTCTTATGCATCTTATACTTATGTTTATATATATATAGGTTTTAAAATTTTTTTATCACAACTCTAAACGATGTATATCATTGTCCAAATTTGAGAGCATATGATTGACAATAGATCTAAATACTTGTTAAACAACAAAATATATGATAGTTGTAATTCTCACAAAATAAGAATTATGAGTTTACCTATCAAATAAAATTTGAATTAAAAATCAAATATAGATGCCCTTCAAGATTATCAACTCAATCATAACAACACTATTACATAAGATTCTTGCTTAACTGAAATCACAGCAACCAGATGAAGAAGTTCAGGTACTCTCCAACTCAACAAATTTAACAAAAAAAATAGATAACGAAAATAATAATGGAATTAACAATATGAAACTCTATAGTTTATAATACAAAATGAATATAAAATAATTGTATAAATAAATAACACTTATTCACTGTTGAAAAATGAAAAGCGGAGATAACTCGATTAAAACTTTAACTTCTTGACGCTCAACCTGTAAACAAAAAAAATGTTGAACATGAATAAACGTTCAACTGAATAAATTATATAGTTATTAAATATAACATATCATTTATATGCTAAATAATCTCATACATATAATCATATAGCCAAATAATCAAACCATCATATAATTAAATAAGAATAAGAATTAGTCAGTAGAAAAAATCATACTAAACTTCAATAATGGGGAACTAACCCCCTAATATAACTTTTTATTCAAAGTAACCTCTTAACCCAATATAGACTCAATATCTTCCCACGATCATGCAACATGAATCCTAAAAAGTGATTGTTGTTATTTCATGATCGAGCAGTTTGATATATCCTAGAGCAACACGAAGGATGATCAATTAGTCATCTCTAAGTACAATGATCGTCAAATACATATATTAAAATATTATCAATATCATCCTCCAAGTGATTTCTACATTATCTTAATCTTATCCAACAAACATAAATAATATGCAATAAGTACAATTATTACAATTTCTTATGACAATCCGAAGGCACTTGACCTACACTAGAAAATAAGAAAGCATAAGGTTGAGCTTCCGTTATCAATATTTGATTGAGTTTGTTGAGTTGGAGGATAGCTGAGATTCCACATTATGAATGTGGTGTTTTGTTAAGCAGGGACTTTATGTTGATTGCTATGATTGAAATGATAGTCCTAAAAGGTAGAGATTTGATCTGTGTTCAGGTTTTACTTAACAGATGGGTCATAGCCCTTACTTAATGATAGTTACAGTTGTCATATTATAGTATTCTCGTTTAGCAAGTAATCAAGTTCACTATGAATTATAAAAGTCTTATATTTTCATATTTTCTAGTGTTGGTCAGTGCCTCGAGTCCATATCGTAACATCTATAATCTAGTACTGACAATGATAATTATATAAATAAAATATGCAAATGATTAATGCACGTTTGTAAATGTAACATTAAATAACTGAAGGGAAATAAGGTATTATATTAAATTATGTAACTTACAAACTTGATGATAATTAAATCGACTAGCTCTCTTCGAAACGTCTACTGACTGATAAATAGAAAGATGTCTAGAACATCAAAACCTCACTTCGTTGAAAAATACTTAGTTTCTTGATTTTTAGTCTAGAGTTTCGATCATAGATGGTCACAAACGGGTTGTCAAATGAAAGCTGGGACCAAACGAAATCCAATGATGAACAAATCACCCATAAAATAAAGCTTGACTTAGCCGAAAATGGAAATTGAATGTCTCGTCACCAGTGGCCTTTGGATGACACATCCACTGTGCTCCTTTGGCCATCAGCTATGAGCATTCTCCTGCTAGGTCATCGGACGTTGGTCTCTCTTTTAGTGATTGTGGCAACGACATGTGGTGGCTAAACGGCGGCAATCCAGGCAAACAACTCTCTCCATTCCTCTCTCTCTTTATTTTTGAGATGTCATGAGAGTATATTCCTTTAAAAACTTTTAAATAAAAATAAAAATATGGGTAAAATACTATTTAGTTCATAACTTTTAGCGAAATTAATACTTAGATTTTCATTTTTTCAGAAAATAGCTATTAGATTCCTAACATTTGATTTTATCATACAAACTGGTCATTCTGTCAATTTTTCCGTGAAATTCCGTAAAAATGATGAAAATATCTTTCATTTTTCATCAAATTTTCTTTTATATGTCATTCCATTAACCCTTCTCCAAATTTCTTTACTTTTTCTTACCATCAAATCCCCATTCTCCACATAATTTCACCAATTATAATATCAACGTACAAATATTTATTCATTAAAGAAAATCCCAAGAATCTAAATCTTCAAAATTCAAGATAAAGAATAAAAAAATAAAAAAATCAAGTAATTAAAAAAATAAAGAAAATGGTACCAACAGTAGAAAGAGAAAGAAAATAACATGGAAAATAAAAAATGAAAGAAGAAAAATAGAAAAAAAGAAAAGTAAAGGATAATAAAAAAAAAAAAGGAAAGAAATAGAGGAATAAAATATAGAGGTTGGGGAAAAGGGTTTTTTGGGAAGAAAAATTATTTTATTTTATTTTATAATTTTTTTTTTAATTTTTTTGACTGAAAATCTAAAAAAAATTGACAGAATAACTAGTTTGTATAACGGAATCAAATATTAGGAACCTAATAGTTATTTTTTGAAAAAGCAAAAATCCAAATATTAATTACGCTAAAAGTTAGGAATTAAATAGTATTTTATTCTAAAAATAATAATAAAATAAATAAATAAATAATAATAAAAGTTTAAAGTTTAAAATAATATGGAACCCTAAAAATATATTTTTAAAATATTTTTATATTTATATTTTTTATCACTTTAAATAAATATTTCTTAAAATAAATACAATTTTTTTTTTATAAAATAAGATTTTTAAAATAATTAAAAATTTAAGTTATTAAAATGTAATTTGATAGTATAAAAATAATTAATTTAAAATTAATAAATTAAAAGATTAAACATACGCAAAGTACAAACTAATTTTTAATTTAATTTGTAATCATATATAATTAAGACTTTAAATTAGAAAAGCACACAATAACATATTATCTAATTTAATTTTTCATTCTTTAATTTCATACAATTCAAAAATATTTTAGAATATTTTCAATTATTCTCGTATTATTAAAAAAAGTTTAATTACTATGAAAAAAAAATGTTTAATCAGTATAAAAAAAATCCAAATTTAAATTAACAATGTAATTAAGCAAGGTTAAAACCGTCATTTCAAGAAATATCAATAATTTGTCTGCACCGGCAATCCCTCTATTAAACCCCTCTCTCGATAAACCAAAAAAACCGCGTACTCTGCTCTTCCCATTTCTCAAATTTCTTATAATTTCTCAGATCAGACAATGGCAACTGATAACGACACAGCCAGATCCGGATCTGCCACCGTCAATGGTGCTGATGAAAACACTACACAAAAGCCCAGAATTGCACTCATCACCGGCATAACTGGTCAAGATGGTTCCTACTTGACGGAATTTCTCCTCAACAAAGGCTACGAGGTTCATGGCCTGATCCGCCGTTCGTCTAATTTCAATACCCAACGCATTAACCACATCTACATCGATCCTCACAATACCCACAAAGCTCGTATGAAGCTACACTATGCTGATCTCACTGACGCCTCCTCTCTCCGCCGTTGGCTCGACACAATTCTTCCCGATGAGGTTTATAATCTCGCCGCCCAATCCCATGTTGCTGTCTCTTTTGAAATTCCTGATTATACTGCTGATGTGGTGGCCACTGGTGCTATCCGCCTCCTTGAAGCTGTCAGATCTCATATCGCCGCTACTGGAAGAAGTCATATCCGGTATTATCAGGCTGGATCGTCGGAGATGTTTGGATCCACTCCTCCTCCTCAATCTGAAACAACTCCATTTCATCCCAGATCTCCATACGCAGCGTCAAAATGTGCTGCCCATTGGTACACTGTTAATTACCGTGAGGCTTATGGGTTATTTACTTGTAATGGGATCTTGTTTAACCATGAATCGCCAAGACGTGGAGAGAATTTTGTAACTAGAAAGATTACAAGAGCTGTTGGGAGAATTAAGATTGGATTGCAGAGTAAATTGTTTTTGGGTAATTTGAGTGCGTCAAGAGATTGGGGATTTGCAGGGGATTATGTAGAAGCAATGTGGATGATGTTGCAGCAAGAGAAACCAGATGATTATGTGGTGGCGACGGAAGAGTCGCACACGGTGGAGGAGTTTTTGGAAGTGGCATTTGGGTATGTGGGTTTGAATTGGAAAGATCATGTGGTGATTGATAAGAGGTATTTTAGGCCAGCAGAGGTGGATAATTTGAAAGGGGATTCAAGCAAAGCTAGAAAGGTTCTTGGATGGAAGCCAAAAGTGGGATTCGAACAATTGGTGAAGATGATGGTAGATGAAGATATTGAGCTAGCTAAAAGAGAGAAAGTGCTTGTTGATGCTGGCTATATGGATGCTCAGCAACAGCCTTGATCTTGATCTTTGCTTGGCTTGTCTTATTCACTTCTACTGGTTCTTTTCAAATCATAATATCAAATTGAGTTTATTGAGATAAAATGTTACAACTTTGGAAGCATTTGATTATAGTTACTGGTTAATATAGCAAGATAATGATTTTGTTTCAAGGAAGGTGGATAATTTATCTTGTTCATTTAATTTAGAGATGTGTTTACTGGGTTATTGTTCATTTGTTTAATTATTTGGAAATCAAGTAATCAATTGGTGAAAATTTGCATTCAATTTATTCATGTTATATGAATCATTCATTTTGAAACTCTCAATTTGTTTCTTAAAGTTTGTTTAGCATTAATGTTATAAGAGGTTTACATTAAGATATAATTCTGCTAATCTTTTATGCTCTTTAAGATGCGGAGACATGAGAGCAGGGATTTGAAGTTCAAGTTTTCTACTCACTATTTTCATGGGAGTTTTCATTAATTTGATGTAAATTAATATATAAATAAGAGTATCACCTCAGATAATTAAGGTAAAAAAAACTTGTAGCATCCATTGCATTGTGAGCCATAGATTGGAATGTTTATGTTTCAAGAACTTCGAAATAAAAAGAACTTTGATGATTAATATTGATGAGAAATAAAAATAACCGCCAATAATATCAATAATAATATCAATAATACGAGTGCAGAGAGTCACATTTTTTTCTTATTAATAGGATATATAAACTCATGAGGTCTCTTTTATACCATAAAAGATACATAGAGTATAAAATTAATTTTCCTTTGTACTTTATTGTTGGTACAGATCCAAAATAATTTTAACTATTAAAATTCCCTGTGTCAAAACAATCTTAAAAAGTTTTTTTTTTTTTTTTTTTCAAAGAATAAATATTTTCAATATGCATGTTAAACAAAGGACAGCATCAAACCTAAGATGTCTCAGTCTAAGCTTTCATATTGGGTCATTTTTGGGAAGTCAGGAAAAAACATGAAATTTTGTACAAAATCAATTTACTTTAACCCAATCAGAGTCTTGCTGGTATATACCTGCAACTGTTTATGTCAGTAAGCTCAATGCCGTTATATTTAAAATGTTAAACTGTAAGCATTTCATTTTCGTTAGTTAGATAGCAGTGAAAATTGAAATGTAGTAGATCTTGCCATTTTGGCACATGGCTCAGTCGTATGTTAGTGTCCAATGCTTTCTAAGTTCCAACAACAATTATCTTTTTTATTAATGTAAATATGTAATGTCTAGTAGTGGTGTCTTTATTGTTTGTTCATCTGTCGATTTAATAGAACCTAAGCGGTGGCTTTTATTTTTTATTTCTCTTGAAAATGAAAGGTTAGATCTAAGTTCATGTCGGTGAGGGCATGATCCTTTTATCTTTAAGCACTCAAATCTCAACTTTGGGACATATTGTACAGGAAGCATTAGATCTAAAGTTCATGTGGCGTGTACATAAAGTTTTTATCATGTAGCAATAAAACTCAACTGATTTTTTGACCCAATAGAATAATAATTTCAATCATAGACACATGAACAAAACAAAGAAATTAACCCTAAATGAATTAAAATAATTTTTCTATGTAAAAAATTAAATTTAGTGTATCAGATAAAAAATTTTCTACAAATTAATAATTTTTTTTTTCAATCTCTACGTAATTCCGTCCCTGTATAGACAAGAGATGGTTGCAATTGAATTAATCAAACAATTAAAAGGTAGGACAATAATCATTGATCCATGAGTTATAGCTTAGTAGAATTGATAGTATCATATAACTATGATATTGCAAGTTAAAATTCTAGATCAAATCTATAATGGACTCGTATGGGAGCCAAGTGCTCCCTCGCACTCGCAAATAATGCAATAGTACACAACTTTTCTCTTGCATTTTATAAAGAGGTAATTTCCACATATCAAACCTATGCCTTACAGGTCACTAAAGGGAACTTTACTTGTTGCACCAAGACTTGCCTCAACCCATGTTGAAGTCTAAAAAATGGTGGAGAATGAAGCTGACAATAACTAAAGTCCGTGTATAGTTGCATTTCTCATCCTATCAGATTTGCATGACAGGTAATAGTCACAAACCTCAATCTCAATGAAGACTAAGGGTTAGAGAATGAATATATACAAGAAAAAGGTTAAGAGTGAGAAAGTTAGTCTGACTTCATCTCATTTATTTTTAGATCTAGCTGAGAAAATGGTTTACAGCTGATTTCTGAGCCAGCAGCAGTAACTGCAAAAGGCTTAACAGATGTCTGAAGAGATTCTGGCCCTTCTGCAGCAATTCTCTTGCATAATGCATCACAATTGCTAATAACCTCTGTCAACCTCCCTTTTAGCTCCCCAATCTCGACTTTCAGAGAATGAACTGCACGCATTTCATAAATATGCAATTAGGGTCGTGAAAGAAGATGTGTTGAGCCAAGGACTTGAGGGAAAAAAAGAATTCCGCCTATACTTTTCTGTATCTGCTATTATAATCAATTATAATCTCATAATTGTTTGGTTCACAATCAATTACCTTCTGATAGATGCTGTGAAGTAGTCCTCATTGCTGATACTGAGTAATTAAACCGTTGAAGAAGTTTGGTTGCCAAAGCATCTGCAACTTCTATCTTATTTTCAATCTCTTCCTGCAATGATTTTTCAACATGTCATAGCACAAGCACACTAAATTTCCTAGATCTACAGTATAAAATTAAAAAAAAAGGTTGATTTTCCTGATAAGTGATAACCATTACCAATCCAAAATAAAAGCAAACCGCTACATGGATTCTAAAATAGACTTTGTCAATTTTCATGCAGTAACTGCAAAAATAGAAAGCGGTGACAGTTTGTAATTGCTTCTTTCCAGTAGACCCTAACCTTGAATTATAGGAAAATTTAGGCAAGTTATCGGCTCCTGATACTTATTTGACACAATTAAGGTTCTGTGGGTTAGATCTTTGATCAATTAAAGAATCAAACTAAAGGGGTCTAAGAATAGTTGAAGGCTTGAAGTCAAACAAGAAATTCCTGTTATTTTTAGTTAGATATAAATGGCAGCTTGATATTACACGTTTTTATCCTCCTATAACTATCATGATATCCTAGGCTTTCTTCTTTAGTTCATCAATACAACCTAAATGTAGGAGACAATAGCTGCAAAACCACTTTCTAAAGTGGGTTTTGACATTTTCTTGGTTTCACATCTGAGTTCTGTTTTGCTCGTGCGGCTTAGAATAGACATAAAATTCACTGTTCATGTCAACAAGGCAGGTATATACAAGAATCAGAAACTTGGATCTTAAATCATGTCAAAAACTCAAAATTTACTTTCAAAGAAAAAGGATGGTGAATTCATTACAGATTCATACAGACACACCCCCCTCCGAAAAAAAAGGGGTCTTCTCATCCATCCCATGCCTTCACAAAACATTAATAAAGAGTTCTAGAGCTCATAGAATTTATGACAGAAAAGAAGAACCTGCTTTTTACTAATCTGTTGGGCCTTCTCCTCCTGCCATTCGCGGTACATTGAGAAAAGCTCCAGTAACACATTTGGATTGACGGTAGCTACATTGATCATCAAGAGTGATATTATACAAAATTTGGAATAAAACAAATAAGGGAAAGTTAAGAAAATACACAAATCAGCTAAGAAAAAAAATCAATATGGAGATGAAAAACAAACAGCAAACGACTTTGAATGAAGAACCGATATTACAAGATCAGAACTAAGACCATATAATGAATGAAAACCAAATTAGACAGCCATCATTCAACTTCTTGGAACATTAATTTTACTTGGAGGAAAGAATAGATGAAATGAAGTATAAAGGATTGGTGATTTCTTCTTATGCACAACAGTGATGATTAACCTTGTATTCCACCAAGATGAAATGCTGTTCATATTTAAATATAATAATGAGAACCAATGACGCCTTAGTCCAATTGGTTAAGGTTGAGGTCCTGAGACCAAAAGGTCCCAGGTTTAGACCCCACCCATGTAGGGGTGTGGGTATTTCTTTGATAACTTGTGTGGGATTTCTGCTTCGCTTTGCAAATGCACTCGGACATTGTATGTCCGTTTAGATTGGATTGCATTGTACTGAGTGTAATGTAAACACAAGTGAATACTGGACACTATCTCTTGATGAAAAAAAGTATAATAATGAAAGACAGATAATTGAAAATAACCATTCAAAGTTCCTAGTTAACATCTTGGCAAAGTGAGTTACCACTCCTGCAATTCCACAATAGCTGTCCCCATAGTTTTAAATCCTAATGGTGGCTAGCAGCTGCAATCAAAGCTGTAGAAATAAAGGATGCTTTATTACAGTCACAGCTACTGTCGGTATAACTTTTCTTCAGCCTAGTATATGGAATGCAGAGATTTGCCTGGAAAAAGGACTAAGAAGCCATAATATTTTAAGGCACTTTCCGCTAATATTTTATACTTTTATATTTAGAATTTTGCTAATAGTACATGATATCATATGCGTATAGAAATTAATAAATGCAAACAATGATATTCAGCAAGAGACTTCAGTTATTAGTGCAGAAAATCACTGAAATAATGCTGAAATCAAAGGAAACCCAAGCCCACAACGGAAAGTTGGGGCTTGATGATCTCTCAACATGTTACATAGATAAGCATTCAAAGGTAACTTCCCAGAGATAGTAGAGAAAGCTTTTCTATCGAGATTGCATTATTCTCCTGTTACTGTTTAACTCTTCTATAGATATTTAAGAGCCACAAAACTCTATTCCAAACTATTTTAGAGAGGCTGCAGCTAAAGAAAACGTGATCTTTGAGTCAATACAACATCGCCAAAAGACACAATTAACGTCTACCATTTCAGTTACCTTACCTAGTAAAGTGCTATGGGGTGAAAGGATTACAGCAAACAAGTTAAAAGTCTGGCTCCTGACTATAAACCAACAAAACATTGTCTAAATGTTCATAATTGTCATCTTAAGCCTGACTATAAAACGACAAAACATTGTTTAAATGTTCATAATTAATTGATAATTGTCATCTTAAGATGGGCAACTCTTATTTCAAACCCTAAATTCCATGTAAAAGAAAATAAATTGCGAGTCATTTACAGGACTTACCGTGAGCTGATGAAGACGACGGCTTCCTCACCAAAATGTCAGTTAAGCTGCTCTCTTCCTCCGGAACTGACGTCAGAATTGGCATTGACTAAAGTTAAAACAATTAAAATAATTTCGAATTAGTTACAAATCTTGAACAAAAATCAGCAGAAACAGAAGATAACTAAAATCGAAAACCAAGAAACGTACAATTTTAAGAGATTTGAGTCTTTCCAAAATGGGATCGACGCTTTTTGATCGCTCGGAGACAGTAGTGATCTCATCGGTCAGTGCCTTGACGCCAGTGCCAGTAGTTAAAATGTTAATAGAAGTGATGAACAAGTAAATTTAACCAGTGAAATTGAAATTCACCTGTGAACTCGAGAGAGAAGATTCTGAAGCGCCCATGATTGTTGCTTTTGATTCAGCTCAGCAATTCAATGAAGTCTCCCATTTTTGTTTTTGGTTATAGAAGCAGCTAAAAGAGAGGGAAAGTTTTCCCCTTGGATTTTACACGACAGAGAAGGGAAACGCATCCTTCTTCACAACGACAGTTAAAACTTATTCGTTAGTTTAAAACGACAGCGGTAAATAAATAAAATTTCCATTTTATAAATAAATTTTATATTACTGGTAAACTATTTTGATAGTTAGTGAGAGATAATACCGATTCAGTTTATTCGATTTGAAAGATTATTATCAAATAAAATTAATATTATTATTTTAAAATTTTTTTAAATCAAATTAAATTATTATTATAATTAAATTATCGATTTTAATTTAATTTAATTCGCTTTAAACGCATTCAGGTAATAGATTTCAAACCGAATATTTTTTTTATAAATCGTCATTATTTTTTATAAATTTAAGAAAAAATACATATAAAATATTGATAGTAAAAAAATTTTAAAAATAATTTAATATTATATAATTCAAAACTTATCTATTTCATTAATTAATACATCTAAAATTTATATTTTTTCAAAAATTTAATTTTTTTATCTTTAATTAATTTTCATGGATGATTTTTTTTTTAAATTATAAATTAATATTAGGTTAAAAAATATGTGATTGTATATAAAATAAAATTAAATATATTTAATTATAATAAT
>CANXYC010194924.1:0-44587 GCA_948193065.1 Aleurites moluccanus | reverse complement strand
TTACATAAATTATTTACAATAATTATATATATAGACATATTTTTTTTTTTTTTATTTTTACATAAAAATATATATATATATATATATATATATATATATATATATATATATATATATATATATATAATTAGATCGATTTGATTATTTTAAATTAAAAAAAAAACAAATTCAACAGATAAATATTAATAAAAAATAAATCAAACTAAATAAAATTTTAATCAAATCCATGGAATTAAATTTGATTTTTTTCATCTTGATCTGCACGCTAGCAGGGCGTGCACGCTAGCAGGGCGTGTTTATTAAGTTTTAATTTTTAGTAAACGGCAAGTAGCAGTCTTCCCCTAATTAATTAGAACTTTAGCGTAGCTTTCTAATAAGGACTTTGGACCGAAGTATATCAAAATCAACAATTCCGCAGAAAATGCCATCTCCTGTTATGGCTACCCAGTGTGGATTTAATTCCAATACTCACACTAGGGCTATATAATTTATAATGGGAATTTCTTTGCATCTGCCAAGTGATTATTTGTGTTGGAACACTTCCCTAATAATCTCATATTATTAATAATTAATTAATTATGATTCAAGTTTGGTATTATTAATTATGGATAAGAGATTGAGTTGTTCTAAAAATTTGAGAGGCTGAGGGACTGCTATGCTAAAAAATTATTTTTGTACAAAAAATTCAATACAACAAATATTATTATATTATTAAAAAATTTTAACACTAAAATCTCATGTATTTTTTTTTTTTTGATTTAATAGCTCTCTCAATCCCTTTTTTTATAGAGTATTAAAAAAATAATTATATTAAATATTATAATTTAATATAAATAAAAAATAAATTTGACAATCTAATTAACATGCGACCTTTCAGTTCTTCACCTATAATAAATTATAAGATTTCTATAAATACTAAAATTTCTCAAAAAATTATAAGATTAGAGGTTTAAATATAATTGAAGCATAATTATTAAGAATAAATATAAATAATACCTTCCATAATTTAACTATTAATAGCAAAATTATAAAATAACTATTAATAGTAGTTATGAATAGAAGAGAAACTTTTCTATTAGTGCAGAGTTTAAGCACTATAACTAAAATGGATGGATGAGGATGCAGGTTCATATATTTAATTTGGTTCCCAAACTGGTAAACATCCAAGAAGTGGACTAGCAGATATTCTTTTAGTTAAATCCGGACCAAAATAGTTTGATGAGAACTTTTCACGGGTCCTACAGATGCGTCCTCACTTCTTTCTTAACCTAAATCTAAAAGGGGGATAATAAAAACCTGATCTTTACGTATGTGTGTGCGTGTTTAATGTACCAATAGGAAAAAGTATTATCTATATATTTTTTTAATTATATAAATCATGCAAAATAAACATTTTAAAAGAAAGAAAATAATTTAATTAGAATCACAATAAAACAGCTTGACCCCCTTAAAAAGTTAGCAACCTCATAATTTGATTTCATCTATTTAAAAAATTATTATTAAATTAAATTAATATTTTTTATTTCTAAAATTTTTAAAATTAAATTAAATTATTATTATAATTAAATTATAGAATTCAATTTAATTTGAATATTTTTGGTTTATCGGTTTCAAATCAAAAAAATTTTTTTTTTATAAATTATTATTATTTTATTATAAATTTAGAGAAAAACATCTATAAAATATCTATAATAAAAAAATTTTAAAAATAATTTAATATTATATAACTCCAAAACTTATATTTTTTCTTTAAAATTAGGTTATTTTTTATTTATCTTTAATTACTTTTTATGAATGATATTTTTTAAAATTATAATTAAGATAAGGTTTTAAAAATATATGGTTATATATAAAATAAAATTAAATATATTTAATTGTAATAATAATAAAAAATTATATATATAATGAAGAAAAAATATTTAAATCATAAATTAAACTGAATTTTTAATTTATTTTATTTTTTAAATTAAATAAATTATAAAACCAACGATTTTAATTTGATTTGATGAATTCGACTTTTCACCCTCTACTATTAAATAAGAGATTTCAGCAGCTTGACCCGCTTCCATAACTTAACTATTTTTTTTTTCTTTTTTTACTTGGGATTTTGCAGCCTTTAGTAGATGAATATGATTTTTTTTCTGTCTATTTTTAATTAAATTACATCCTTATAAAGTTAAAAAAAGGCTGGGATTCACTAAAACTATACATTAAAAGGGGAAATAAGGGATGGAGCTGATTCCCCAGTTTGCGCACTGCTCCAGCTTGACTCCATGAAATTAAATGTTTTGGACTTTCATATGAACGAGTCCTCACAATACACTTAATTAGTTTGTCAAGTCTCCTAATTAATGTTAGAAATATATTTTCATCATACATTATGTTAGGTATTATGAATTTTTTTTTATTGAATTTGAGATATTTAAATATATTATTTAGATGGATGTATATATATATATTTGATATAATATTATTATTAACATGTGAACTCATAGTCTTCTTGTTTATACATCCGTCTAATTAATGTATTCAAATATCTCAATCTCAATCAAAAGTCATAAAAATGTCTACATACACATATATAATTTTTTTTTTATTTTTTTAATTGAGATTATATACTTAAATATATTATTTAAATAAAATCAACAAGCGTTAGCTTAAATAGAAGGAATTTGAGTTTACTTAACCAAAAATCTCGAGTTCGAGTTCTAAGAATATAAAAATTATTGTTGGGAGCGTTACTCCTATTAATAACTCGATCAAAGTACAGTCTGAATTAGTCGGGACAACCTGAATACCGATCAAAAGTATAAAAAATATATTATATTATTTAGATGAATGTTTATATATATTCAGTAATAATATTGTTATTGACCGGTAAACTCATGGCCTTTTTATTACATAGTTTGTAGTGTCACATTGTTAGTTTTTTTATTAAACTAGTCATACTTATTATAATTCTGAAAATTTTATAATTTTTCGTGATTTAATGTCAGTCACATATCTTTAGAGTTGTGACAAAGTTAATCTCATAATTTTATATTTATTTTTCTAGAGAATTATAATTACGGAGTATAATATTTATGTACGTATTTTTATATATATCCTTGTCATAAAAAATAAAAAAAATAACAGAATTTGGATGAGAGTACATTTCTGCCGCTATAAAATTCTATGTGATCAAGAAATTAACTCAATAAGTAAGCTATATGGATTTTTCGAAGGACATACATTATCGCAGCTGCTATGTTGCTGCTTTTTGGGGTGTTTTGCTCATGGTTTTAATCTATGTGTTCATCTCCATTCCGGCTGGACCCAAGCCCTTCCTTTCGTTCCAAGATTATCATTATAATGGCCAACCCCAAAATTTGGTAAGTATTTTTTTTTTTTTCGCTTCATTCTTTTGCCCTTTTATAACTTTAGATTTTATTAATTAGGCTCGATTAGAGTTTCCTTAATACTAATTACAAAACTAAACTTAGTTGATTTTTGTAATTTTTTACTAGTTACAGAAAAATGGAACTAGCCCCAGCCACAGAGATGCCTTGGAAACAGCTTTGGCAGAGGCATCAACAGTAAATAAAACAGTAATAATCGCAATAGTGAATAAGGCTTATGTAGAGGGCAAAAGGCCAATTCTAGACATGTTCTTGGATAGTTTCTGGCTCGGGGAAAATACGAGAGATTTGATTAATAATCTTGTACTTGTAACCGTGGATCAAACATCCTTTGAACGGTGCAAGTTCCACCGGCTTCATTGTTACAAACTTGAAACTGATGGTGTAGCTTTTGACAGTGAGAAAGTGTACATGTCCGATGATTTTATCAGGATGATGTGGAGAAGAACCCTGTTTCTTGGAGACGTACTAAAGAGGGGTTACAACTTCATTTTTACGGTAAATTTTCTTAATTAATTAATTTATATTGCACTTTTTTTATGGATAATCACATGTAATTATACAATTAATTATTGAAAGTCAAATAATTAACTATCAACTAGTTAAATATTAAACTATCAGCGCATATATGGGTTGACTCCTAGTTTGACTTACTAGAAGTAAAATAATTAATTATCAATTAGTTTTCAATTGTTATATCATTGGCCTTGAAATTAGGCATTGGGGTTAAGAAAGAAGGAAAATACTTAATACTTATTGATACAGGATACTGATATAATGTGGTTAAAGAATCCATTTCCAAGGCTGAACCAACACGACAGCACTATAGATCTTCAAATCAGCACAGATAAGTTCAATGGCAATGAGTGGTCAGAAGCAAATCCAATAAACACAGGGTTTTACATGATAAGATCCAACAAGAAGACCATTTCATTGTTTGATTTATGGTATGCAAGAAAAAACAGCTCCAATGGACAAAAAGAACAAGATGTTTTACACAAAATGATGAATGAAGGTGTGTTTAGAAAACTAGGACTTAAAGTGAGATTCTTGGACACCCTCTATTTTAGTGGCTTTTGCCAAGATAGTAAGGACATCAAGGCTGTTACTACTGTTCATGCCAATTGTTGCCGGACCATAAGTGCTAAGGTTGCTGATCTGACTGCTGTTATTCAATTTTGGAAGAAGTTCAAGACTTCCCCACCAATCAAAGGAACTTTTTCATTTGGAAGTTTGGAACATGAAGCTTGCAAGAATTCATGGAAAAAATTGTGACCTCTAATTTGGATATTTATAAGTGAGGTATGGAATTTGGTAGTCGAAAAATTTGGAATGTATTATAAAATTGGAAGTAAATTATCGTTTCAACGTTTATTTGAATTTGAACTTCATCCTGCTGCCAATAGCCTCAATGCTGTCAATATTTTATGTAATAGCAATGCAATGTTTATACGTCTCAATGTGATAATATTAAAATTTGAATTTATGTATATATTATTTGTAAGTTCTAATTTCACTCCGAAAAAGAAAAAAGAGTTTAATTAGCTTGTCATAATTAAATAACAAAATTTTATATACATTAATTATAATTTCAACTCAGGTCTAAATCAAAAACTCATTGATAATATATAGTTTATTCACTTTCCCACTTAACTTCATAGTGGTCGTTTGCACTCATACTCGTTAAATTCCACTTATCCCACCTTCAACATGCCAATCACTTCTTTCCTCTGATTAGTCTTGATATTTTATTTTTTGTGATTAAGGATAAACCATTTCATCTTCAGTTTTTCTACCGCTATATACTCTTTGTTGTTGTCTAGATCTCCTCCAACAGTGAAATATATATTACATGAATGTTGAATACTTTAGGATTATTATAAATGTAAATTTTCATAGGGTTTTTGTACCTCAACAAAAGAATACTGAGATTTGTAAGAATTTATTGGAATTTGGAATTGAGACTAAATTGAGTTGAGTACGAAAAAAAAAATTATAAGAGAAAATTTATTTACCCTTTATTTTCTCGATCTTGGTTCAATGTTCCATCCTTGCCACTCTTATTACAGCCATCACTGTTAGATTGGATGATTATACATCAATCTCAGAGTCTAAATCATCAATACAAAGCTGGTTTAGTACTCATGTTAAGCCCCTTGCAAGCCGTAAGGGCTCCCTAAATAGCACCCTTGTAGCGGGTGAAACTAATCCTAAAATCATTAAGGTGAGACGAAGATGAAAATGGAAAATTTATAATACTATAACAGAGAGTCCCCCAAAGAAACACACAACGTGTAATTATAGATATTGGACCTGAAATTTATACGCAAAAAAATTATGGTTCACAGATAAACCTTCCATTACATTACTTGGACGACCTGAAATGGCAATTTTGTAATATGGTGGTACTGCCGCTAAATATGGAACTTGCCACACTACAAGTGAAGGCTGAATTTTATATGTTACACAATAAGATATATAATTATCTTCTTTATATAAGGAAGTTTGAATTTTAAAAGTTTTTATTGTTTAATTGAGATTTGATTTTTATCTTTTTTATTTTGATGACTAAAAAAATATGAATAATATTCAGTTTTCACTTTCTAAAATTATAAATATTGTTATTTATGTCTTTATTTCCTAAAATTATCATTGAAATTGAAATGAACTTCAATATTGGTATTTAGAGATTTTTTTTTTAAAATTATAGGCATAAAAAATAAAGTAACCTCTTAAGAAATTAATTTTAGAACTTTAATTTTAAAAACAAATAAAAGTAATGTATTATAAGATGCATGTTCTTTTAAAAATTTATAAAAGTCACTTTATTTTATTGGGAGAAATTAAGTTAAATTGATTAATTAAGTTAATGGATGCAAGAACAGTGTATTTCAATTGATTTTGGCAAGTAACAGGCATCGTTTTGCATATTGATTTAAAACATGAACGCTACTTGTTCCATTAATGAGTGAGAGAGTTATAAAGATGTTATGGTTGAGTCATGCATAGATAGTTACTTGTATAGCTAGAAGTGAGGTATGTAGCTGATGCTTATAAGGACAAATAAGTTAAAATTAAAATTCATAATATACGTTCAGTGATCATTTAAAGCAGAAAATTGATGATGTAAAATCAATTTTGAACATTTGACTTCGTGCATTAAGAGCAGCAGCAGGCATTTTATCACTAAGTTACTCTATTGATTCAGAAGTTGTTTCTTGCAAAAATCATGTTATTAATTATAGTTGCTTTCTTAATCAACATTAAATGAAAACTGAATGTGGGATAATATGCATCTTTATCCAAATCATAAACATCTCAAGATCAAATTAAATGATTTTGATATTCTTGATTGGTATAAAAATGCATGATTATCCATCAATATCTGCCCAAATTTATACAATTTATCATGATACAGACACGAAGCCTGATGAAAATCTATACCATAAGTTTCTAAAAACCTAGCTAAATTTGACTGCTTAAAGTGATGCTGAAATTGAAAGTTTAGACGGGCTTAGGCCCAAGTTATTTTAGGCTCTAACTGAGCTCAACAATGCGCGTAAGTGACCTTAGTAGGCCTAAGAAAAATAGAAACCCAAAAGTAGCCCGCTGAAATTCGTAAAATTACAAATTAACCTTTCCCCCCAATCCTTCGAATCGATCAGTGGATATCACATACGCACAGCGATCTCCAGATCCCTAGCTAGCTCGTTTATATTTTTTTTCTTTCCCCAACTTAAAAACACCAAACCCTATTATTACCAATTATCCACAGTAGACTTAGAAAGAGAGAGAGAGAGAGAGAGAGAGAGAGAGATGGATCAACATGAAGAGCAAGAGCATGAGGTATACGGAAGTGAAATCCCCGACGAGGGAGAGATGGACGCCGATATCGACATGGCTTCTAGGGCTGAAGAAGAAGACGAGGACCAGGGCCCTAACTCTAAGGTTCCTCTCTCTGTTAATTTTTTAGCTTGGACTTCAGGTTTATTTACCTGATTTTGTTTGCATTTTGATGGATTAGGATTTGGAGGACATGAAGAAGAGATTGAAGGAGATCGAAGAAGAAGCTGGCGCTCTTCGCGAAATGCAGGCTAAGGTTGAGAAAGAGATGGGAGCTGTCCAAGGTATATCTCTCTGCTTGTGTATTATACTCTTCTTAATTTGGTTGAGTTGTAGAAAAGAGTAGCTTGATCTATTTTAATTATGCCTGGATCTCTAGTTCAAACTTTATCTTGCTCGGAATAAACTGATATGTTTCAACAGACATTCAGTTTTAGCCCAGTGTTTATGTGTATGCATCATCTACGTATGTAGCTATGGATGTACTTTTTTTAAAAAAAATTTAGGTGATATTGGATTGGAATTGACGGTTTGAATTTCTATTTTTGGGTAAAATTAATGAAAGGATACGAGCTAGTGTATAATCAGCACATAAACACCTCTGTCTTCATATAAGCATGATTTTGTCTGAGTTTTGGGGTTCTTGTGAACTTGACTCTCACAACAACTGATGGGCAACAACGTAATCATATATATGGATAATTAGTTTTATGCTGGTAGATATAGAAGAGAACGTTAAAACTATATGGTTTGTATCCATTGCTACTTAAAATATTACTTATGTGATTTAAATGGATAAAATGCACATTTCCTTTTGTTCGATTCTAAATTTTAATTGTACTGTATGATGCACTGCTTTAATTCACAGTTGGCCTTGTTATTGTCACTTATATGTCTCTTTTCACCCCTTTGAACATGTATAAAGATTCCTCAACTGCGTCTGCAACTCAGGCTGAAAAGGAGGAGGTGGATTCCCGCTCTATTTATGTTGGTAATGTGAGGGTTAACTATCCTTTTCTCACTTTCGTTTTAGTAATTTTGATGAGTTGTTCATAAATATATTGCTATTTCTCTATGATGGTTAATATATGGGTTTCATTGTTCATAAATATATACACATAGGTGCAAATCCTTGGTTTTTTTTGCCACATATTCAATTAGGTTTGGATTAGTTACATTCTTTTTTCAACATGCTGGTGTTTATGCCAGTGTAATGCATTCAATGAGCAGATTTAAATAGCGTAATATTGTTGCTCTTCATTTATGTTTTTTTACTTCAGGTAGACTATGCCTGTACTCCTGAAGAAGTCCAGCAGCATTTTCAATCCTGTGGAACAGTGAACAGAGTGACAATTTTGACTGACAAGTTTGGTCAACCAAAAGGATTTGCTTATGTTGAATTTGTAGAAATTGATGCTGTTCAAAATGCTCTTTTATTAAATGAATCAGAACTGCATGGCCGTCAGTTAAAGGTATTTTAAATTGTTCAGTTGTTCTCTTTTCTGGTAATTGCTTTGTCAATTTGCTTATATGACTATACATTGGGTCTGGCTTACCCTTAGGTCTCTGCTAAGCGAACCAATGTTCCTGGAATGAAGCAGTATAGAGGAAGGCGCCCAAACCCTTATTCTGGGGGATTCAGATCCCGAAGGCCATTCATGCCTGCTGCCCCATTCTATCCTTCATATGGTTATGGGTGAGTATTTAAATATCTTTACCCCTTTTCATCACTTGGATGATGAAGAAAACTTGATACCTTACATCTTTCTGCAATTTAATCAAAGTCTATGCATTTTCCTTTCTTACCTCTGATTGAATAGAGACAATATTGTATTTTGATGGTTTTTAACTTTTTATAATTTTTTAGTGTTTTCAGATTTTGAGAAAGATGTGATTTAACTTTTTTTTTCACTCCATAGAGTTTATTTTAATTTTTTTAAAAATTAGGATAAAATGCTGATGTATCAAAACCAATAAAGAGGAATAAAGTTTTGGGATATGTTACCCTTTCTGTGGTTCCATGTCTAATATCTATGCAAGGTACAAATTTTGAATTTCTGAAAGTACTCGATTATGCTCTTCATGGTTAAGATACGTACACCCATATTGCTGGAACTTAGGTTGTGTAGTGCATATATGTGATTAGGTTGATCAATGTAGTGAACTGTACCCTAGGGGATAGCAAATTATTAGTTGACTTAGGGATTCATTTGTTTTTAATCACTTTTATTTGTGTGCATCAGAAATGGCTGTGAATTCTCATATCTTACTCTTTATATTAAGAGAATACTTGGGTTATAAGTCTCTTTTCCTGGTATGGTTGGATTAGAAGGAGAATATTTCGGAGAAAGTGGCTGCCTTAGCCTTGTAGAGAGCATTTATATCTTTTCATTGAAGGAGAACTTGTATTCTGTTCATTCAGACTCATATTTCTGTTGTATGGAAATAATTTTAAATCTTGGCTGGTATATTTTTTGTGATTGCTATCTTTTTTCCATGATACTTGGAAGTTCGTCCCAATGCTTATTGTGAGTGCAAAAGCAGTGATGTATTTTTATTTGCTGCATATTGTTCATGTTAATTTATTCTCATGGGCAGGAGGGTTCCAAGGTTCAGGAGGCCCATGCGTTACAGGCCATACTAGCAGCCACCATTTTGAGAAGACCACTGATTCATGGATTATGATGGTCGTACCAATCTCTTGGTTATATGAAGGGAAGGGACAGAAAGACTTGTATCATCATTTGCATAGCGAAGGCCAGTCTGATTTTTCTCAAACTAATAGTTTGCAGGAGGAATCAAACACATCGCTCATTTACTTGCTTTATAGGGGATAAAGGGGCGGCAGATGTGCAAATGTTGTGGAAATGCTTTACATGTATTTATGAATTCGTGATTTAAGATTTAAAGTTTCTCAGTGAGGTTAAGTTGAAACTATGGAGGCATTATAATTGGCTACGTGATGCCTTTGTAGTTCAGGAGTTATAGTGGCATGGTCGTTATTTTATAGTTTAGCTGTTGACCTGTGGCAATTTATTGCTCAATTTGATGTTAATTAGAGGTTATTTGACCATGCTGAGTTTTGCATGTCAACTGATGTCTTGGGAGCTAGGTTTTTATTTTTAAATATTAGTCTCACCTTAATATTTTATCTCAACTTTAAATTTTTTTTTTAAGAATAATTTAATCTTATTTTAATAAATTTACTATCGATAAATTTTTATAGATTTAACTATTCGTCTTATATATGATGATTAAAACGTTTAATTTTCAAAAGAACTGATATTTATTTTTAAGAAAAAATTTAAATAATGCATCCCTTGGTTCAAAAATAATTTAAGAAAATATTTTTTTACATGCAATTGTTAATATTTTTTTTTGTGATAATCGGTAGTTAAATCTGTGTGATTATTATTTTTTTTAATGATAATTGCCAATTATTAAGTAGTGAAATAAATTATTTATTTTTATAAAAAAATTATATTATTATATTTTAAAATAATATTTAAATAAATGATAATCTTATGATCATTAAATACATTAATAATTTTACTAAATATTTAATACAATCAGTTAATAATTATTATCAGCAACAACTAAATCAACTAAACGTGATCTTAGTTAGTTACCAACAGATTTTGAGAAGAATTTTAAAAAATCAATTTAGTTGACAGGGACCGAAAGCCTAAACCCAACAGCTGCTTTGAGTCTCATTTTTTGTGATTCTGTGTAACATATTTTTAGCCCTTACAAATAAATTTTTAAATTAAACCAGTGTGTCTGTGGGTGTGCTTGCTCTCTCTGCATCTCTGTGATATGGTTTTCTGAATTGATCTGGGATTCAGGTGATTTATAGCTGTACCTTACATTTCCTTTACTTCTCGATTCCTATTATGTTTGTCTTGCCGATTTTGCTTGTTCAATTATTAATTGTTTCTGTAAAACAGGGGTTCAATGGCTTCTTCGAAAGAAACCGATAATACTCTGGATTCTTCATCCTCGTAAGCTTCCGTTTCTCTTTGTTTCATGTCTTTCCCATATATTTTTTCTTAACATTCTTTCATTCATGTCTACTATTCATTTAATTATTAAATATTATATGTTCCTATTCATGTTTAAATTGCGCTAGTGAAGATGGTTTTTGAGCAAATTTCATTATAGGGGTTTGTTCCTCCTGATTTTGTTTCTATACAAAGTTCAACTCTTTTCTTTTCTTTTTCCTTCTTTCTCTCTCTGTATTGCAAACTTGAGTCTCAAATTTTTGGTTTCTTCTTTTGTGCTGTGGGAATAATTTGTAGGCCGAAGAACATATACAAGGATCCAGATGACGGGCGACAACGGTTTTTGCTTGAGTTGGAATTTGTCCAATGTCTAGCTAATCCCACTTATATCCATTGTAAGTTCATAAAAAATTTTGAAGTTTCCTTTTGCAAAAGGCATTGAGTACCCGCTTAAAATTACCTCCATTTACAGCACTGATGATCTCAACTGGCTTACCAAGGTCTTGTTAGTTTTTTTGGTCTTTGAGGGTTACTTAAATCTTTCTATATCTCTGGCAATCATAATTTGGAAAAAAGTGGTGCTTTAGTCACCTTAAGATGTAAAAGTATCCAAAATTATTTATCAACCAACTTTTACCTCTCGTTATTTGCTAAATTGTTATTTCTTGGGTAGCTCCTACCAAGATCCTGATTTTAGTGAAATATGTGCCATGTGTACTTGTGTTAGTTTCTTGCTGTCTGAATCTTAACATCAAATATTAAAGTGCATATTAGTTCATGTGTTCTACACTTGCTCTTTTACTGTCCAGGTGTTAAAATTCACTCATGCATTTTTTCGCATTTTACCCTGATGCTATCTCTGTGTTTTTTATGTGTAGATTTAGCTCAGAATCGTTATTTTGAAGATGAAGCATTTATTGGCTACTTGAAATACCTTCAGTACTGGCAACGACCAGAGTACATGAAATTTATAATGTGAGCTAATCTCTTTGAAGTATGCCATCTTCTAGCTTTAGGCTATTGTTACTTGAACAAACTTTGACTTTAAGATTGTTACATGAACTAGAATGATGTTACATTTTTATTTATATCTTTTTTAGTTTACTTTTTCAATCCATTCGCTCATCATCTAGTATGATTCCAGGTATCCTCATTGCCTATATTTTCTTGAACTGCTCCAGAATGCAAATTTTCGCAATGCAATGGCACATCCTGTCAACAAGGTTAAATTCTTGTGTTTCTTTGTTATCACCTTCACATAATGAAGATGTAATATTATCTTTGATCTTTAAGGTGCATTTGGCATTGTTGTTTGAGCTGATCTTGAGAAAAATTCTATATTGAAAAGGTTTATTAAAGATAATTAAAATGTATTTTTTAATGTGAATTTAATATGTTCTAGTCATAAAAATTTTGAAGCTAAATGGCATTCTCAAACTGTTTTTCCCAACATCTTAAATTGTACTTTTCTGGAAAATTACCTCAATGCCAAACAGCTCTAGATCGTTCTTTAACAATTAATAGCCATATAAGATTTGGTTTCTTCCATTTTACAAGTTCATACAACTGATTCTGATCTATTTCAAATGGTATTTAAATCAGAACCACTAAGATATACTATTGTGAAATATTAAATTTTATTTTTCTTTTTTGCTTTATATTTTTATGAATGATATTAGCATCTAGCACAGCATTTCGTGGCTTATATGCTTAATTGACTAGCATTCTACATGACCAGATACTTGGTCCTTGTTACTTGCTTATGAGGAGTCATATCCTAGAGAGAGTTGTTTTTATCATGGTCTAATCTCTTCAGCAAGCATCTTACTGAAAGTTGCTCTTAGATGCTTCATGGAATCTGTTGCATTTTGGGTTGGAGATAACCTAGGACACCTAATTGGTGTCTCTTGCATTTTGAACTACGTTTTATTCTTAATTTTCCATATTAAGATGACAGCATAAAATACTAAATTTTAATCTTTTATGGTCTAAAATGAAAATAAGAAATATGCATGTCTGATTCAACATAAACACGAAACTTGGTTTTGTGTTTGTTCCTGGTTAATTTTAGACTCACTTCTTGATATGTGAATAATTTAGGAACTGGCACATAGACAGCAATTCTTTTTTTGGAAGAACTATAGAAACAATCGATTGAAGCACATTTTACCAAGACCACTACCTGAACCTGCTCCCACACCACCTGCTTCTGCTCCACCTCCAGCTCCTGTGCAGCCAGTACCCCCTACACATCCAGCAACCATTGCTATGCCAGCTGCTCCTGCGTCAGCACTTTCTCCCATTCCATATGGCATGCCCCCTGGGTCTGCTCTTGCAAAAAATGACGTGAGGAATCCTGGAATTGATCGAAGAAAAAGAAAGTATGTAACTTACGTGTTATCTGATTCAGTAGTTGGGCAAATGTACTGACTGGATACCTTCACTTTTTTCTCTATCATAAAAGACCATGTGGTAGCATTCTTATGCATATGTTGTTTGATTATTGCAGGAAAGAAGTTTAGCCTGAGGTATCAGCTACTTCAAAAAAAGTGGGGTGTGAATACATTTACTGAGGTAGCTATACACGCTCATCGATTTGTTTTATGAGGCTGAAAAATATTCAAGATTCTAAATAATAATAGCCTGCTTCATTCTTTAATGATTTGTAAAATTTTGTGTATTTTTTGTCGTCTTAGGCATCATTTATCTATGTCATGACCTGCTTATACATTGAGGTCTGTGTACATGGGCAATAAACAATTTGCTTACCGTTGGAAATTTTGCTGAAAATACTTGTCAGCTGTATGAACATTATGAAAGCCATGAGAAATTATCAGCTCCAGAGTTTTAGATAGGACCAGCATCAATCTACGATAGCTACCCTTTATTTGCTGGTTTTTCCAGGAATGTAACTGTAGCATCTCTGTATTTCCATGTCCTTGCTTTGTAGAACTTAATTCATAGATGACGCACTAGAAAGATAAAAGCCATGAGCTTATATGCCAACCACTCTACAATATTTGTTATTGGCTTGGCTCTCATGAATCATGATATGCACCTAACTATTTTTCACTCATTTGTAGCAAATTTTTTGGGTATTGATTTATCAAGTCTTGTTCTGAATACTTGAAGTATCTTATTACCCTTGGATCGTATCAGTTTATTAACCAACCTGCTTCCCTACATTTTGGTGATACTGGATGATGAAAAGATATTATATTTCATTATTTCTGGGCTTGTGCATTATTGGATATGAAACTCCCTGTGCTGAGTTATAGTCTTATGGAGTATACAATTTGTAAAGGGACCATATTGTAGTAATGGCTGATTCATGCTGAAAAGGGACAATATCTTATAAGCTTTTCAATTAATGAAATGCTATTTACTATCATTTTGAATTAGTGCATTCTGGTCTAATTGTGTGTTCAGTTGCTTCAATTATTAATTATCACAATGGGATGTTTGGTTATTTTAATAAGAAACATCTTATGATAATAATAATGAGATCTCTTGCTTTGCTGATGTCCATCGCTTTCGCCTACGATTATGTGTCTAATCCTTCAGAGATAAGAATGTGTCATCCCTGACGTGGCAAATCTCAGCCTTGCCAACTCATATCCAACAATTTAGACCTTTGAAGCACACCAGTCCACGTCATCACTTAGACGCCGCGAAAAAACGCCGCCTCCTCATCCTTATCGCTGGTGGCTCACTGCGTCAATGACTAATTTTATTTTTTTTAATAATATTTTTCAGCCAAAAAGTTCTTTAAACAACCCATTGTTACGTGGATCAAAGTGATTGGTGGGTAGTTTTACTAACACGATACACATTAGTAGGGATGATATGAAGATGCAAAAGTCATGGATTAACGGTGTGTACGTGGTATAAAGCAAGTCAAAGGTCCAGATTTTTCCCCGAAAACGTGAACTACATTTATACGAATTAATTTTTCACGTGGTTATCTGTTTCCCTAATCTGCCGTTTTCCGTCTAAAATTTGCGTTGCCCTAACTTGACTACTAAGTTCTAGCTACTCGCCTCGTTTGTCCACGTTCATCCAATTGGAAATTATGCAAATATTTTATAAATTTTAATAAAATAGTAATTAGGAGAAATACATTAAATAATTATATAAAATATAAGCTTAACTAATATATATATAATAATCTTTTAATTTAATAATATTAAAATCATTTACTCATTTGTAATAGTTCACTTAATTCATAGCTCGACAATTATATAATACACATTACGTTTGAGAGCTGTGACTATTTTTGAAGTAAGAAATTAGTTATTCATAATTAAGTGGGTATTTGATAAAAATTTTAATATAACAGTTAACTATTTTTGAAGTAAGAAATTAGTTATTCATAATTAAGTGGGTATTTGATAAAAAATTTAATATAACAATTAAATTTTTAATTTTTAATCATTATATTAAATTTATTTGGTTAATAGTAATTTTTAGCTGTTAAATAAGTGTTAGATAAACTGCTGTTTATAAAAATTTTAATTAAAATTTTTTTAAATAATTTTAATTTATTTAAATAAAAAATTAAATAATTTTTATAAAAATAATATTTAAATAAAAAACAAATATTAATATTTATTTTTAATAATAATAATTTTATTAAATATTTATAATTATTAACAAAAATGAAGTCTAATAGCTCATTTAAGAATATGGAAATGGAAGAAGATTATTTTATTAGAGTGATATAATATACAACCACACCTACCTGGCTACCCAAATAAGTAAGGAGAGAAAAAAATAAATTAAATATATATTTTAACCTTATCTAATGGCAGCTCAATTAAATTATATTGTGAATTTGTGATTATTATTTTTTAATTTGAATTTTTTATTTTATTTTATATTTTATTTTATATTTCATATATTTTTATATGTGTGATGTTATTTATAAAAATTATTAATTATGAAAATATTTATAAAAAATTTTTATGTGGCATATATAAAATTATATAAAATAAAAAATAAAATATCAAATCACAGAGAATAAGGATTGGTTGTTTTCTCAGTTTCTCCAGCAAAGTTAATTAGGAAGGTTTAATGACAAGGATATTATGGTAAATTAATGTCAACAAATTGATTTGATCTTTCTCCAGTGTGGGAAGGCTTTATCTCTCACCTCAATAACTTCCTTCTAATAATTAAATATAAAATGTATGAATTTACCATTCAGACCTCCCTCTCTCTCTCTCTCTGTTTTTCTATCTTTCTGTTTCTCTTAAAATTCAAGATCATCCTGACAATTCACATGGAGTTGTAATATATTATTTATTTATTAGTTTCAGCCTTCCTTATATATACCTGATTATTAATCCAAGTCTCTCGTTCATTTTTTCTGTTCCTTCTCGTTTCTAGTAATAATAGTAGTGGTGATACTGGTTGTCTGATTTTCTGGGTTCTTTTTCTATAGACAGCAGCAGCCATGAACGCCCTTGCAGCTACAAACCGCAATTTTCGCCATGCCGCACGGATTCTTGGGTTGGACTCTAAAGTCGAAAGGAGTCTTTTGATCCCATTTAGAGAGATCAAGGTATAATATACCACAAAAGTCTCAGTCTTGCTTTTAGATTTTAAAAAGTCCGTTTATTTTTTCTTTTTTTCTGAATCTTGTGGTGGGTGGCTTTGATCAGGTGGAATGCACCATTCCTAAGGACGATGGAACTCTGGTTTCATATGTTGGATTCAGAGTGCAACATGATAATGCTCGTGGGCCTATGAAGGGAGGAATCAGATACCATCCTGAGGTGTGTGATCATATTGTTTCTTTCTGCTTGTATTCAAAAATTCGTTTGCTTATCTTGTGTTTGAGGCCTTGTCTTACTTAGTTCTGGCATGTTGGGATGCTCGATCTTTTGTTAATGTTTTTATTTTTTCCTCTAAGAAAGTTTTCAATGTGATCCATCTGATTGGTTTGAATGATCCTGATTTCCTCTGAAAGTAGAGGAGCATATCAATTACTATATTTCCTATGTTGAAAATTCTGCTCCTGAAATGCTTATGCCTTACAGGTTTAATAAATGAATATGAAAGATTTTTTATTTATTTATCAATTACTGATTACTAATATTCCAATTCAAATATGCTGGAGAAGTGAATTTGGGTGGCCACTGCCAAACATGCATTTCCATGTCAACTAATTTATCAAACTGGGTCTTTATGCTATTTTTTTCACAGGACCACAATGTAGCTTTATGCTTTTTTGGATGAGGAAAATCAGCTTCTGTTTCCTGTATTTACACAACAGAATGCTGCCCTAAGTTTCTAGGGAGTGACAATTTTTCTAAATTGTGCACAATTGAAATAATTATGAATTTGCGTTAACCATTATGTGAGAATATGGCGTGTTAGCTATCATTTGCCTCTCTTTCAAATTCTGAGCTAAATCTTATATGGTGCGTTAGCTATCTTTTGCCTTTCTTTCTAATTCTGAACTAAATTTTTTTTCTCACAAGAATAACCTCAATTTTTACCCACTCCAAGAATTGGTAATCATGTGGTGAAATCTGTAGGAAAGTAACATGAAATTCCAAAGCCCCATCATCCTTTTGTGGAGTCTACATTCTGTATTCATGACCCTCTTGTCCAAATTTTGACACTTTATACACCTTTCTTCCAGTCCTCTTAGATTATTTTATGACTTTTAGGATTGAATTCGAAGCATTTCTTTTTTCATTTTTCTGGAAGGTTGACCCTGATGAAGTAAATGCTCTGGCTCAATTAATGACATGGAAGACTGCTGTGGCAGACATACCATATGGTGGAGCAAAAGGAGGGATTGGATGCAGCCCAAGGGAGTTAAGTTTAAGTGAGTTAGAACGACTAACCCGTGTCTTCACTCAGAAGATCCATGATCTCATTGGTATTCATACAGATGTGCCTGCACCTGATATGGGCACTAATGCACAGGTAATGTCATTCCCACTGATTTCATTTATGTATTTTTTCATATATTCACTTTTTTCTGACATGGCTAAAATATGCAAACAGACCATGGCATGGATATTGGATGAGTACTCAAAGTTTCATGGTCATTCTCCTGCTGTTGTAACCGGAAAGCCCATAGTAAGAATTAAAGACTGATTTTTTTCCGAGTTTTTGTTTCTGAAATTTGAAATAAATAGGCAGGAGCTAAATAAATGATAATTGTCCCCTCTTTGGTCCATATTTGTTTTATTAGGATCTTGGTGGATCACTAGGTAGAGAGGCTGCAACTGGTCGTGGAGTTGTTTTCGCTACTGAAGCTTTGCTTGCTGAATATGGGAAATCTATTGATGGTTTGACATTTGTTGTTCAGGTAATCTTGAAATTAAATTTAAATTCTGAATTTGATTGTCAGTTAACTTACTTTCTTTTCTACTATTGTTATCTCATTGAAAAATTTTTAATTTATTTTTTGTAGGGTTTTGGGAATGTGGGGTCCTGGGCAGCAAGGCTCATTCATGAGAGAGGTGGGAAGGTTATAGCTGTGAGTGACATCACTGGTGCAGTCAAGAATCCAAATGGACTTGATATACCAGAATTGCTTAAGCATAAAGAATCCACTGGCAGTCTGACAAATTTCCATGGTGGAGACTCTATGGATGCTAGTGAACTGCTGGTACACGAATGTGATGTCCTCATCCCATGTGCTTTAGGTGGAGTTCTGAACAGGTTCAGCCCTTTTCCCTGCAATTTGTTGCTTGCTTTTCAGTTTTAAAGTAACTAGTAAATCATTGCATATTATTTTTCAATTTCTTTTGGTTGCTGTCTGAATCTATGTTATGTTAAAAGGCACAACCTTTGTTGTATTGAGATTTTATTCTTTAATTAAAAAACATGAAAACTTGAACTGGTGATGTGTTTCAATTGAGAATTAGTTTTAACTGAATGTTAAGCATGCCAAATGATTTTGCTAGTGGATATTGTATGAGCTTTTGCAATCTGTACGAGTAAAGAAATACAAGAATATGCTTGTATTTTTTAATTTGACGAACCTCAGCTAATTTTGCCCAAATTTCTTTGGTTGTCCTTTGAAGGGATAATGCTGCAGATGTGAAGGCCAAGTTCATAGTAGAGGCAGCAAACCATCCTACTGATCCAGAAGCAGATGAGGTAACGTTGCACTTCTGTTTTTGCTGTATTGTCTACTGACAGGAAAAAATGTAGGTTCTGATTTTTGAGGCTTTGATATTGCAGATTCTATCCAAGAAAGGAGTTGTAATACTTCCTGACATATATGCAAATGCTGGAGGCGTGACCGTCAGCTACTTTGAGTGGGTTCAGGTAACAATTAAAAACAGAAAAGGATAAAAAAAATATATTCTTCTTGATATTGTTGATATGGTAGTGCAAAGTTTGCGGAACATTTCTTACTGTATGAATAATCTCCCGAAAGCCTGTAATCATCCAAATTTAGATGTTAGAGAACTGAAGCCAATTGCTTTCAAATGTTTCATACGAGTCACTCTGAAAAGGCTTACTAATTTCCCAAACATTCCTAGTTTCTTGCATGGCAAATATCCTTGAATGTTGTCTATTATATACTAGTCTGTAAATAAAAAATTCTATCCACTGACAAAAAAAAAAAAAAAAATTCCCAAACACTCCTAGTTCCTAGTGAAGTGCCATGAAATAATGTTGTTTTTACCTTATTTTTATGTCTAGATAAAGAATATGTTGGTCAGCTGTTTTTTCTTGGATAATTATTTATGAATGTATTTTGGATTTTTGCTTATTAGTAACTAGTAAGTCCCTTATTTGACAGAATGTAGAGGACATTTGCGAACAGTGTCTTAAACTGTAACTCAAATGACTCAGATATATTGCATAAGAATGATAAGATGCTCCAACTAATTATTAAGTTTATGGAGAAAACTGTTCAAACAATGTTCCAATTTTGCAGAATATTCAAGGTTTCATGTGGGAAGAAGAACAGGTGAATAAAGAGCTTCGGAGGTATATGACCCGAGCCTTTCATAACATCAAGAACATGTGCAAGACACATGATTGCAATCTTCGGATGGGTGCCTTTACCCTTGGGGTAAACCGAGTTGCTCGTGCTACTTTGTTAAGGGGATGGGAAGCATAAATCATCTTCCATTTAGTCTCCGGTTTATTTTTACCCCCTTCATTCTCATACGCATCCCTTAGGACAGCTGAAGGAGCCAAATTGGACAGCTATTGTTACCTTCTGCTGAACTTCATTTTCTTTTCTCATTTTCTGGTATTCAGAAATTATATTTGGATTCAATGGTTTCATTTGAGAGGATATTTTTTATATAAAAGAAACGAAATTCATGTCACTTAGGATTAGGATTTCTTTTTCAAGTGACTTGTTGCATTTCAAGCCACTTAAATTGATGGTGGAACCACTTTTATGATGAACTTTATTCAAATTTCATGGAAAGGCACTGAAATTAAAATAACAGTCCCTTTGCTATTCTATATCCAGAAGTTACCCTGTCGATTGGAAATGTTTGCTTGAAAAAGTGGGCAATTTGCTTTTCTTAGTGGGGATGTTTTATATCATTCCTTTTCACAGATTTTGCCATTTCATTGGAACACAACAATGAAAGAAAAATTAAAAAAACAGAGTAGAGATAAAATAACTCACCCATAATCTAAAAGCCAAAAAGAGGAAAGGGTGAGACAGACAATATTATTTATTCAAATTATCGGCATTTTTTCTGCTCCTATCCTTCCCATTATCACTGACAGAAATACCAAAGAAAGTAGAGAATTTAGTCTCCTTTAACATATCCATGGCTTCCATTGCCATTTCTGCTTCATTGCAAAGCGCTTGCAGCTCACATTTCACCAAGAAACAACGGCCTCAAGCCAGACCTACACGTTCTCTGGGGTCAAAGCAGGTAACCCATGTTGTTACTCTAAATATTGAAGGCCAAAACAAGGGTTTAAACAAAGCTAAACAACAGGAGAAATCTTCTTTCCATACTGAAGAATCAAAGGATTCTGATTATAAATCAGAACAAGATTCCAAAACAGAATCCTCCTTTCCATGTCATATGTTGTAGATGCATTGACAAGGCTTGATATGGTTGGTCATTCTGGAAATTTGAAATGCAAAGCAGGACTTCTTGTGTCAGTAATTAGTATAATACTCCTTGGGCGGATCTATGACTTTCGGAGCTTGAGAAATCTAGCTGATGAAGCTACTTTGTATGACAAGCAGTCGCAGGAATCATGGCAAGATCAGAATGAAAAGAAGCGTTTGTGCATGAGAGAGAGAGAGAAAAAAAAACGAAAAGAAAATCTGGAAACTAATTCAAGTTGTATTGTTCACATATATGTATTATTTCCCAAGAAAATTGTTATTGCCTCTTGAAGTTACTCTGAAACCTGAAAATTATCAATTTCCTGACGTCAAAATCGTTAAGTAAGAAAAATTATCAATGTTATTGTGATTCATAATTCAAAATCAGTTACATGCTGACCATGAAATAAGTGTGAAATGCTCAACTGAAAATTCGTTAGGCCACGTTTTAATTGATGGAATTTGGATAACAAATTTCAAAAACTCATAAATTGTATCAAAATTTATTGTTTGATTAGTAAAAAAAATAGTCAAAATCCATAAATTATCTAAAATTCATCATCCACCCCAATCCTCGTTTTTGGAGAGTTTTTGAAAATTTGAAATTTCACTGATTAATAAATACTATCTCCTAGAAAAATAAACATATATACACATTTATGGCAAGGATATTTTCGCTCTCTTTTGTTCACATGTTCAATATTTTCAATACCAGGATCTCATTTGTTTGTTGTACATAAAAAAAATTGTATGAAGAAAATGAAGGATAATTTTGAAATAAAAAGAAATGTTTATGAGAAAATCACTCACCTGAACAAAGAGTTCATTTCCCACTTATTTTAATGAAATTTCAAACCTTAATTTGAGATACTTTGGTTTACCATTTGCTTGCTTATCTTAAATTGAAAATATTGAGAATAAAATATGATAAGAAAAAAATTTAATTTTCTTATTTGGTAAGAATCCAAAACTTCTATATTATTTTAGTAACTTGAATTCAAATAATGTAATAATATTTATTTTCACTTAAAAATAAAATTAAAATTTCAAGATAGGAAATATATTTTCATTAACTATCTATTTCAATGCTTAATGAATATTTTCTGGATTATCATCTGCCAAATAATGTATTCTAGTTGTAAATTATAGTACAAGTTTTTATTAGAAATTTCAAGTAGCTATTATGCAATAAGGGTATTTGGATATCAATTATAAAATTTAACTATCGTTTAAAAATATATATGTTTATAATTGAGAAATTAAAAAATTATTTTAAATCGATAATTATTAATTATTCATTTAAATATTTTTAAACATATCATGTAATTTTAGAAAAAAAGGGTAAAAATTTAGAGAAGATTACAATGTAATTTAAGATTATTATAGATCACTAAGCTTGGAATCGGCCCAACAGACCCTTTATTTAGCATCTATTCACCATTTTTAAATGGAAAAAAAATACCTTGTGGTTTATCATTTTATATTTTTAGGTATATTATTTTTTATATATATATAAAATAAGGTGTATAATTTATAGCATTAATAATTCGGAATTTAATGCTAAGCAATAACCAATAGTGGGTTAAGAGTAATAAGTGTCAAGTCAATAGATACTATCAAGATTAGCCCTTTCGACTTCAAATTGATAATGATACGAATCACAAATTTTATTTTATTAAAAAAAAAAAATTTACGAATACCTCAAAATATAAAAGGATTAAATTTAAAAAAAAATAAAAATAACAGAAAATAACTAAAACGACCTTAAACTTTCCTCTTATTGCATCTCTCACCCTTGCACTATACCTTTCTGTCTCTTCTCGCCATGTACTTTCTGTTTCTTGCTCCATACAGTGGCCAAACGGCCAAATATTAATCTCCCTCTCTTCCTTTGTTTCTTCTTCTTCAACAAAATGCATTCTCTTCCCAAGTCCCCCCCTACTCCGCCATCTCCTCCCTCTCTTCTCCATCAGGATAACTCAGACGCCGAGCGCCGACTACGTGAGGCGGAGGAACGGTTGCGCGAGGCCATAGAGGAGCTCCAACGACGACAGCGTAGAGTGGCGCTTGGTGGTCCTTACCCGCCTTGCGATCACGCGCCTGAAGAGTCTTGTGTGGCTCACGCTGTTGGTAATCTTTGCCAGAGCTTCCTTCTCTCTTATGGCGTCAGAGTCGGTGTTGGTATCTTGCTTCGAGCTTTCAAGCTCGCTAAAGGACAGTCTTACTCTTCGCTTCTCGATCTTAAGGTTTTCGCGCTGTTTTGTACTGCAATTTTTTAATTTTCAATAAGATTTTAGTTAATATATATATTTTAATGAATGATCTATTGAATTTGATATAGATAAATGTAATGATATGAGCAATGCTTGTAAATTTGAACCTCAATTTTGAATTTTTAATGGCAGCAACTTGTCTCGGAGAAAGATTTGATAGTGAGAGAAGAAGCATGCCGTGTTGGTTTACTATTTGGGGGATTTACGGGTTCTTATCATGCACTTAGATGCTTATTAAGAAAATTAAGAAGAAAAGAGACGCCATTTAATGCGTATGTTGTTATATTTTCTTCTTCTTTTTTATGATTTATAATATAAAGATCGGGCGTGAGGTCATGTTCCTTATTTATAACATTGTTTAAGGGATGATGGAGCAGAATTTTAGCAGGTTCAGTTGCAGGGTTGTCTGTTTTAGCATTAGATGATTCTAACCGGAGGCGTACTCTTGCTCTTTATTTGTTGGCTAGGGTAGCTCAGGTACCCCTTACATGTTTCAGTCTATTTGAAATTGAAGTGTGGCAGGTTTTGATCTTTATTTTGTTTTGTCTAAAATTAGCTGTTTCTTATCAGTGTGCATATAATTCTGCGAAATCTAAGAATAAGTTTCACTTTTGGGGAAGCCATTGGAGGCATGGTGATTCTTTGCTCTTTGCTTTGGCATGTGCCCAGGTAAATCAGAGTTTATGCTAGCATATTGAAACCAAGTTTATCCTTATGATCAGATGTCAAACTTGTTGTTTTAATTTTTACCTGCTATAGACTTTTGCATAGTTTTAACGTGAGAAAGAAATTGATGTTGCTCATAGGATTAGAGAGTGATTGAATAAAGTTGCATCTAATACTGTTCTTGGCTTAGAACTTTCTAATTGAAGTTATAGATTTGTAACCCAGATTAATTATCAGTCATGTTCTCGTGGGATGGAGTGCTGGCTGGTCAATTCGGATAGAGGTTGTCCTGATTACTATTAGAGTGCTAACATGAGATGGCTCAGTGGCAAAATTGGGAAATAGAGGGTATATATATTATGTTATTGCAACTTTTAGTTGGCTGCAAGTCAGAGAGATTTTCTTTTGATATTGTGGATTATACGAAGACATAGCTAAACTGGGGAGGACGAAGGTTGCAGTTCAGATTTAAGGTTTTGCAAATGTCAGGGAAGGAATTCGGACATAGTCAATGCAAAATTAGTTAGGGATGTGTTGTATGATAAAAGTATTCTGATGTTGTTACTTGGTAGCTTTGAGTGATGAAGGACTTCATTGAATTTACTTGATTGGATGAATTTATACTGTATGATTTTAAGTATAAGTAACAAAAAGGGGAATTCATATACTTCAGTCCTTATTTTAGTTGTCACACAAGCCACTTGGAGCTATCTTGAGCCTGATATAAAACCTCAAAACCATGAAAGCTGATGATAACATGAGCTAGATTCCTGTTATTTTTTATTGATTTGTATGCTACTTAATAGAGACTGCTAACTGCTAAGATGTATTTTAACCACCTGACTAACTATGTTCTTTTCTTTTTTCTTTTTTTTTTTTTTGCTTCTTTTCATTTTCAGCAAGTGAGATAAATACTTGTTGGATCTCACTACAGTTATTCACTATTATGGTTATTTTTGTTCTCACACTTCATGTCCATTCATCATTTCACTGATTGCCAAACTTTTCTAGAGCTATTTATGCATTTGGTAAGCATCATTTCTTCCTTCTTAACCCTTTTCAGGTTATGTATGCCTTTGTAATGCGTCCTGAGAGTTTGCCTAAATCATATCATGACTTCATTCAGAAGACTGGGCCAGTTGCACGGCCTGTGTACAAGGCTGTGAGAGATAGCTGCAGAGGTGGTCCTGTGGATGTGGCCTCACTATCAGCTTATTTATCTAGCAGAGGGAAACTCAATTCTGTGATGCTGGAAGAGTTCCCTTCTGTTATTCCTTGTACTGTTATTCATCCGGGCACGAATTCATGTTTAACTCATAATTTTAAGGCAGCCTCCGCTACCTTCAGGAAAACCTTTCCACTTTACTTCTCTCTGACTTTTGTACCATATGTTGTTCTACACCTTCAAGGGGTAAATATTTGACTCAAGCTGATTATTCTGATACTTTTTAGCTTTCCTTTGTTAATAATTTAAATGTACATTCATTTCAAGGTCTAACATAATGTAGAGAACAGATTCATACTTGCTCCACCAAAGTAGAACCATTGAAGACAATCACCTAGTTGTGGTTCTGCCAAAGCAGGGTCCTGGGAGGGAAAATCAGGAGATAGACTACTGTTCTTTAAACAGGAAAAGCTTATTAGATTTGAGAATTTTTAGGCAACATCCAACAATGCCAGTAATTATTAGTGGTGTGACCTTTAAGATAGCTGTATATTGTATTGTATTTAACTTAAATAATTTATTTCCAGGCTCCACTTTTTCTTTTGCTTTCATTTCACTAAAGAATTTCTACATATATCTCTAACTGGTTGTTAAAATATTCTTAAAGTTTTTATACAAGCATATTTTATTCAATAGTTCATGACTGCTACTTAACTACTATGGGTGCTTGCGGAATTTAAAAAGGCATAACATGGCAAGCAATCTTTATTAATTCCATGCAATGGACCATAATTGTTGTCTTTCCCATAATTAAGCTGGCCTTTTTACTTTGACTGGTGCAGGATGTGTGCGGGGATGGGGTTTGTGTTTTTATCCAGTCAAGAATGATATGAATTACTCGCACTTAGAACTAATTTATCTTTGTTCCAATGTTTTCATGTACTTGAAGTTCATGGAAGCACCTGCTCGTACATGTTGGCTTGCTGTTAGAGATGCTGTTCGCTCCACAACGTTCTTATCCACATTTGTTGGCATTTTTCAGGTACTTGTTTACTCAGTTTTATTTACATTTTCTTTTCTTAGGTGTATATATTCTCAGTAGTTCATTGATGATGCAAGGCGGTGATATGTCTGCATAGAAAAGTTGCAACAGTAGACCACAAGCTTGTGTATTGGATAGCAGGAGGAATGTCTGCCCTTTCTGTACTACTGGAGAAAAAATCGAGACGTGCTGAACTTGCCTTATATGTGCTGCCACGAGCTGGAGATTCATTGTGGTATATTTTAGTTAACCGCCACCTGCTTCCAGATATTAAGTATGCAGAGGTATTGCTGTTATGTACTGTTCTGTTCTGGATACACTATTGCATTGTGTTAAGATTTGCTTGCAATCCAGATCTAGTTGAAAACTGGATTATTTGCTTTATTTTAGTTATTTTCGCTTTTTTTTTCTTGGACAGTCCTTGTGGAGTTTTCTGTTTAAGATCCAAGCACCAACAGTTAGAAATGTGACTATTATTAGAGAAGGCCACTAACATGCATTTTGCGTTCAATTCAACTGAGTGGCCATATGGCCATTGCAATGTGAATATTGATATGTAACATGTTGCAAAGCTGGCTACACAAACTGAGTTAGTCAATGGTCCAGGATTTGGTCTTCTATGAGTGCGCATGTGAACGCATGATTCTTGCATGTACGAGGAAACACATGAATTTTCCAAGTGATTCACTATACATAAATGATAAATTCTACTAATATTTTGCATGTACAGTTGTTTCCAAAGATAATTCAAACTTCTATACATAAGTGAATAACTGGTTGGGTGATGTTACAGGTGGCCTTATTTTGTGCATCCATGGGAGGAATAATGTACTACTTGCAATATGAGCCCAGCACTATGGCTCCATTTCTCAGGGGTCTGATCCGTCGCTTCCTTGCAAGCAGAATAAGCAATCCAAGCCCTCCATCTAACCGGACTGCTTCCTATACATATTTACAGGCTCTTGATGTCATGAAACCATCAAAATTGCAAGAGAGCAAAGAGGCTGAACCTTCATCGTCTCAGAAATACAATCTTGAGTCCATTACAGGACTGTAAGTGTATTGTGGTGGCTCATATGCTGCTGCCGCTAGAACGCCATCCAAACCATTCTTTTACAATTCAATTAATATTTTATTTACTAGAAGGCAGATGAGTTCTGCTGAATACATTAGAATTGACCACATGGAGATCAGTAATATCTCATGCTTTAGATTATGGCACATGCAAATGTGTTGGAAGGGGATAAGTTCTATTTTTTCTGGATAAAGGGTTGTTTCCCCTAATGATTGTACTCCCAAACAGAACAGTTTTTCCAAGGAAGAGAAGCTGAAGGTTTTAAGTAAAATAATGATAGTTGCAACATTTCTGATTCTGGAAGAGGCCTCTTGTAAATAACATTGCCCCCTAAATACTTTTCACATGCTTTCACTCGGTGTTAATTTTGTAATCTGTCAAATTTATGGATTTTGGGTTTTCCCTCTTTTTTCTTCGTTTGTAATCAAGTGAGAATTTCGTTTTTTTATTTATTTGCATTCCGAAATTATGGAGCCATTGCCCGTTATATGCCAAGCACATTCCCTTCAATTGAATGTTAACTGGTAATGTTATGGATCACTTGTTAATACTCGTTTGTTACCACTTCTCTGTTGATTATTGCTCATATTTTTTTAAGGACTTTAATTTATTTAAATTTTGTTATGTGAATTTGTCCCACAAGTTAGCTTATAGTTAAATTACAAGGGTGACAGCAACAAAATTTAGCTGCACCATGACCAATCCTTGGCATGAAATCATCCAGTGAAGATAAGCCTGAGAACCATTTATAAAAAAAAGGCTTGGGTTCCTTCCGCCTGCAAGAAACTCGTCTAACCTATATTTTGATCTATGCAAGAACCACTTGTATACGTAACTCTCTCGCAAGCAGCTCCATCATATCAGAATGGATATAAGGTTGCTGGAGGCAGCTCAAACTGGAATCACAGATTACTTGCGCCAATTACTTATAGAAAATCCACTTATCCTCAATAATAATGCACTATTTTCATCAGAAAATCCCCTTCACATAATAAACCGAGATGGGTTTAGTGCTATGCATATGGCTGCAGCCAATGGGCATGAAGAGGTAGTCAGGGAGTTGGTGAAAGTCGACAGCAGGCTGTGTCGTTTAGAGGGAAAAGAGAAGAAGACTCCTCTTCACTGTGAAGCTATCAAAGGAAGGGCAGAGGTACTTAGTGTAACCTCCTGTGTTGTCCTGATTGCATTAAAGATGTAACTGTTCAAGGAGAGACTGCTTTGCACCTGGCTATAAAGAAGAGCCAATTTCAAGCAGTAAATGTATTGGCAGAATGGATTAGAGAAATGAACAGAGAAGAAGATTTATTGAACTTGAAGGATGAGTTAGGCAGCACAGTTCTGCACCTTGCAGCCTGGAAAAAACAACATCATGCAAGTTAATTAATCTTTTTCATCTTTGATTAATCTTTCATTCACCATCAAAGTGAAAGATTACTGATCTTACGTTTTTGTCAACATCCTGGTTCTCTGATGAGCGCGACTGAACATATGTTGACTTTGGTATTATCTTTTTAATAAAATTTTAATCAGTTAGGTAATTTTAGTTGCTTAGCATAATTGCAATCGAAAAGTTATAAAATAATCTTAGGAACAAAAAGAAAGCACAGTAATGTTCATTTCAGCAATTTCATTGAAATTCAAGAAACACTGAAAACAGATTTAGAAATAAATAAAATACTTTGCAGGTCATAGAGTTGTTTCTTGGCGCTGGCATTACTAACTCAGGCATTTTGGAAGTGAATTGCTCTAAACAACAGTGGCCTCACTATCAGTCAAGATTATAATTAGGCAGATATCAATCAAGAATATTAGTTAAGATTATAATTAGGCAAATATCAATCAAGATTATATTTAGGCAGTTATTATTGAGATTTGCCTTTATTGGCTGCTTCCAATTTAGCTCCTCATTTAGTTCCTAAATTAGCTTTTGTATTAAATGTAAATATATTTTCTTTATTCATATAATAGCTGATATATTTAGATTAGGAATATTTATTCTGTTACCAAAAATACATTGTATAGATTATTATTTATTGGAATGGAAGCAAAGGGAATGGTATTCAGCCATTTACTCAAAAATTGTTAGTAGCTAGCTAGTTATTTGTCATCTATTTGCTTTTTAAGTGTTTAAATTAACCAACCAATTTGAAATTATACAAGTGGTTAGCTTACTCTCTTAATGTTAATGCAAGGGTCAATTTAGTTATCTTTTGATTTTTATTTTAGAGTTCTCTAATTTACAATCAGTATTCACAATAACAACATTAAATCAGACACATTTTAGGATAAGAAAATCTACATATGTCATGAACCAACAGTCTAGATAGTTTTGGTGGTGACTTTTCAAAGAAACAAATTAGGAAGTCAAAGCAAAAAAAAAAAAAAAACTCTAGAAATTCTTATTACACACATATGCTTGTGCAATTCAGGCAAGATTGATCTTTACCATGTAAATCATAAAAGAATTTCAAAAAAATTTTCTGCTTTTTCTTAGAGTTGATTTAGTCTTTTGACTACCAAAACTAATTGAAGTGTTTATAATCCATATACTTGTATATTCTTTTTTTATCTATTGGAATGGATTTTTTCTTTAAATGAAATCTTTATTTCTGTTAAAAAAAATAAAAAGAGCAAGCTGTAATTTGTTCATTTAGGTAAGCAGTGAGCACATGGGTGAGGAATGGACCAAAGATTGGGCTATTTAGCTGAAGTCACTCAAAGACGCTACCAAACTAATGATTGGACATGGTAACAAGCTACTCTGTATATGATCTGTCCATATCACCTAACTTTGATCCATGTAAATACATAATAGATGTATACATTTTTTTATTATATTTATTTATTTATTGTGTTAGAAAGAGAAGTATAATCATCTATGTTGAAGTACAATTTACGAGGAATTTATATGAAGCCATATATTTTCTTTGATTAGGTGTGCGATTTGGTCACCAGATAAATCTTTCCAAATATTTTAGATTGTCTCTTATTTCTTGAATAAAAAAATACTTTACTTTGTAATACACTTTTTCATAGACTAGAATTCCCTCTTAAAACTTCATCCGAATACATTTTGGCTCATGTTAAAAATCATTAAAAATTTTGGAAAAAAAAATCTTAATATTGAATTTTAAAAATACTTTAACAGAACTAAAATTAAAATTTAGTGAATTTATTATAACAAATTAAAATGTAGTAACTACAATAATTTTTAATATAAAATTTAGTGAACCACTATATAATTTCCCCTCCAAATACTAATCTTCCACCTTCCAATACCTCGTTATGAAATTGAACTAAAGCTCACATGGCTTAGGCCTTAGGATGGGGATTTGAATGGTCATTGGGCATAATTGTGTCACCAAAAAAAAAAAAAAAGGACTACTGGTCACTCGCAATTTTTATATAGTACCAGTCACACATGTTTCTTCAAGACATCAATGTCTATTTTTCTCATTTTTTCTCTTTTAAATTTTAATCATATATTCATACTCCAAGGCAATAGGCATCATGTTCATGGCTTGGAAAAAATCATTGCCCTGCTTGGGTAATTATAGCTTTACCAACACATTAGATGCAAAGTCATGTGATTCTTGTGTTTCCTTGGCCACAATTTAAAAGGAAAAGTATTTAAATAAGAGTGTGAATCTGAGAACTGAATATTTTATTAATCAAAATCTCTCAAACCCTAGAGTTTTACAAATTATTTATGGAGAATAATTCTAAAAGGTTGATTTAATAATTTATTCCGAAAAAAAAAATCATTGAATCTATATCATAATAGAAATAAAAATATTATATAATAATTGTCTAAAAAAATCGCACCAACAGATTTTCCTACTTAAATTAAATAAGGAAATAAAAACTGTCAAAAATTGATAAAAAACATAAATGGTCAAAACGGAGGTCTAAATGTTGAAATTTGACTTAAAAAAGCTGTCGATCATCCCTTTAGCGATGAGTTTGATTCGTTGGGCCGTTTCCTATTGGATTATGACCGATAAATGTCCAAATTAAACTCTTCTCTCAGAAGGTCAAATGGACCTCAACTCAACTGATCCATAAACTATTTGAGTTTCTGGTTCTGTCTATTCTTATTTAAGCGGTTTAAGAATTCGAAACAAACACTCTCCACATCATATAGCTTGAAAATAAATTAAAGAAATTATTACTGATAAGTTTTTAATTCAATAATACAGAAATTGTTTTCAAAATTGGATGAACCATCAGATAGATAGCAAGTATACTTTCACTCTATAGTATTACTGGTCGTTGGTGACTATAGTCAAGTTCACATAGGTGAAACATTACCTACAAAACTTCAGTTTTGGCAATGGCTATTGTCTTATATTCACTTTCAATGGAAGACCTTGCAACTGTTGGTTGTTTCTTGGCCGTCCAATTGAAAAAATATTAACCTATATAAACAGCATATACATTTACTAACCGATGATCATCCAAACGAGTTGTATACTTGGACTTGTGATAATAATATTATCTATATAAATTTTATTAATACCTTGATCCAGATGAAAAAGTGTCAATTCTTAAAGATTTGAATACCCATTGATTAAGTAAATTGCTTAATCTACAAAATCATTCAGAGGAGTTTGCTTAAGACTCTAAAGTGCAGTTCAAATATTTTGCCTCGTTTTATGTTATATTTTTTATCAAATAATTATTTTATATATCACATTATTTATCAAATAATAAATAACATATAAAATAAAACAGATCATACAAAAAATTTGAATTATATTAAAAAAATAATAAAAGATATACACCGTTACAATAGCCACTGTTAATGAAATCTGGCCTGATTACATACTTTAAATAGCTCTAATGTCTTAGTCAACCAATAAATTGATATCCTCTCCGTTTCATTTAAATAGGTAAATTTATTTGAAATAAATTTGGTATAAAATATAAAATTTATTTTATTCTTTTTAAATTTATAAAATATATTAATTATATGATAATTTTTATATAATGACAATTAATTTTTTATATTCCATTAAATTAAATTATATTATCGAAAATAAATTAACATATTTTTTTTAACTTTTATTTATATTACCAAAAATAAATTAACATATTTTTTTAACTTTTACTTATCCTTTTATATTATAAGATATCATCTAATAAATTTTTTTATTGTATTTTTCATGAAGAATCATAACAACAAAATAAAAATAACATTGATGTGTTGAGAGAAAATTAGAAAAAAAAAATACCTTTAAAAAAAAATATTATTCTTTAAATTTTATACAAAAATAATTATATTTATATAAATGAAATAGATGAAGTATTATTTTAAAAATTAATATTAAATTTAAATCTTATCGGTAAAATTAATGTAAAAAAAAATATATTAATACAAATTTAAACATTCTTCAGAACCTCAACTTGAAAAGGAACATTAGAATCCCTCTAAACATATGCAATAATGGAAGAGTATTAAGCTTTATTAAGCCTTCATCATCTTAATTTAATGTTAGAAACTAATATGAATCGATTTTCATAATTAATAATTTTAATTTGATTCAATCATATTCAAATTATCTTTAAAATGGAAAAAAGAGTTTAAATTTTTCAAATTAATTACAAATGGAAAAGTGTTTTAAATTCAAGAAAATCTTCCTAAAAATAAAAAATTTAATTTATCCCACTCCGCCACTACAGATCCCAGAAAGCGAAACCGGAAATCTACATAGAATCCCAGCCGTAGATGCTCCATCATCGACATCACATGTAGCCGGAGGCAAAACTCTCCCATCGGCGAACAATATCCGCCCATTAACACCATTCCTCGGCTGCGCCACCATCACACCCTCAAGCTCCGCCGCTGCATTACCATATAAAGCTCCATCACCAAACCTACGTTCCACCTCCAGAAACTCACCGAGCGACGCCGGCTTTGCTCCGCCATCACTACAAAGCCTCCACCACCTGCGCCGCCACAGCTCCGCCGGGGATCTTCTATTTTTCTTGTTCTTGATATTCCGATTGGTGCAAGTAGACACAACGGCAGCAGTCGAGTGAGTGTCGCGAGGCTGAGAGGGAGCTCTGAAAGTAATGGCGGTGAAAGTAACACCCATTAGAGTGCCTAATGTGGTGCTTCGATCATGGAAGAAAGATCCTGTGGACTGAAAAAAAAAAAAAAGGAAAATTGAAGAAAAATATAATTTTGAAGAAATGGGTATTGTAAGAAAGGGCCAAAGGAGTAATGGGTTACCTCAGTGTCGAGATCGGAGGAGGAAACGGAGGAGTTGGTCGGAGAAGACGGCGGCGGAAGCATGTCATTGGCTGGATCTAACATCTCTTTTTGGGCGAGTGAACTAAGTTAGTGGTTTATATTTTTGTATTTATCGACTCAGAGAAGCAAAGAGATTGAGAGAGACAGAGATAGTGAGGGACAGGAATTTTCATTTTGTATTGTCCATTTGTGAAATTCCTATTATGTCTCTTTTCTTTTCTTTTCTTTTATATATATATATATATATAATAAATGATTTTTTTTACCGATTATTCTAAAATAAATAAATTTAAAAATAAAATAAATAGATGAAAAATAAAAATTTTAACTTAATAATTATAATGAAATATAATTTTATAAATAAATTTTAATTTTTATTTAATTTATTTTTAAATTAATTAATTTATATTTATCTAATATAATTATTTTATAATTATATTTTATGTGAATTAACAAAAACAATCATTATAAAAATCATATAATAAAAATTACTTGTTATTATTATTATTATTATTTACTTTTTTATGGCAGATTTATTATTATTAATAAATATATTTATAATCGGATATGAATTAAAATAAATAATTTTTTTTAAAATTTTGATTCACTTAATTATAATTATTTTTTTAAAATTAAAATTAAATTCTGACTCACAAATAGCTTTAATTATTAAGAAAATGAAGAGAATTGAATAAATAAGTATTTTTTTTTTTATAAAAAATATTATATATAAGTTGGATATTAAATATAAATATTAGTACACAATGAAAGAAAAAATTTTAATAATTTATATTGATAAATATAAATTCAGATAATTTTCGCTTTATTTATATTTAGAATCTAAAAAAAAAAAAAGTCCCAAACTTTAGTGCTAGTCATTTAGGCTATGCATCATTGGCAAAAACGTATGGCTCTAAGAACTTTCACATTCATAATGTTAATTTTTCTGTTCTTTCTTTCTTTTATTTAATGTTGGGTTGCTGCCAACATTAAACCCATGATTAGTTAGACAGCTGCCATAAATGGCCGAAAATGGTTTTAAACATTCTCACTAACCTTTTGAAAAGTTAAAATAAAAATTCAAATAGTAAATTATTAATTATATAAGATTATTTTTTTAAAATTATATATTTTGTTAAATCTACCTTAATAATATGATTAAATTAAAATATTTACATTAAAATTAATTGAGCACATTAAAATATAATCTAACGGTAAATATATATTTCCTTGATCAATAGATTCAGAATCAATTTCTACTCCCTAATCTTTAAAATAAATAAATAAATAAGTACAAATTTCACACATCACTTTTTTTTTTTTTTGTGTTTTGTATAATATTATTTAATAATTAATATTCATTAAGTGATATTTGGTAAAATTAAAATTTAAGTGTTAAAATATAAATGCCTAAAAAAATAAGTAATATAATTTTTAAATTATAAAAATATTTAAAAATTTAATTATTTTATTTAGTTCAAATTTTAAATTTTCATTTTAAGATTGACATTATTAAATAAATTAAAATGATTAATTATAGAAAATTTTAATTTTAAGGGTTGAATAATATTATCAAATACTATCTTAATTTTAAAGCCATTGTATATAAATGAGGAAAGATTTTATACTATGATAAGACTTTACATATTTATTATTAAAATTATGCATTTTAAGTGTGAAATTTATTGATAATAAACTTTTATCAAACATCAAAATTTTTACACTCTTAAAATTCACAAGTTTAATGACAAAATATCATTAAAATACTGTACAAGAATTAGACAACTCTTATCACATTAGATTAAATTTAACAAAAATTTGGTCTCATTAATTTCTATAATTAAAAAAAGATTTAATGATTTTTAATAAGTTATCAAAAATGGACAAATTAACAATAAATTTAGACTTAAATTCCTTCTTCCAGTGCCTTAACATACTCGGCATGAACTTTATAATCTTTTCAGAAATAATTGCACTAAAAGCCCTCCAACTTATATTAATATATTCATAAGATTCTGCAACATTTTTTTTTTTTTTATCTCAATTGAATAATTTGAATCCTTGACTTATATATCCAAAATAGTAGACATTAGTCAAATATTTAACCCTGCCATACCGTTGCTCACAAATTCTTGCATACAAGCACCTGTAAAATTATGATCTATCAATATATTTCTTTGTTATAAACAAATTAAGTACCAATTTACACCAAGATCAAGATCAACTTAAAAAATTTATGCGGCCTCTGATACCATCCTGAAACTAAAACCACAATGACTCCATTCACATAGCTGAAAGATCACGGATATAGTCATCCCACATACTACTCGCAATGGAGTCTCGCAACTGTGAACTAAATTCAAGCTGTTCTGTCCCAAAAGTAATGTCCCGAGCCTGATTCTCAACTTGTATGATTGACTGTTCCACCTCCAATGGGGGTAATGATTCTTCAATTTCTAGTATACTAAGCTGTTCATACATTCTAAAAATCAAATCGTCTGGTTTCTCCCTACGGATGTAATTGTGCATCGCACATGCTGCTACAACCAACTTAACCTGTGTCTGTAAAGGATACGGAGGAGCAGACATCAATATAGGGAAGCGTTCCTTTAGAGCCCCAAAGACACGATTGGTGGCATTTCTCAATAGGGAGTGCCTTTGATTGTACAGTTCTCTAGGTTCTTGAGGGTGATATGGATTGGAAAACTCATTTGACTGATGAGAAATCCCATTGTATGGAGCTATGAAGCCAGGCATATTGGCATATTTGCTGTCCACGAGATAATATTTACCTGCATCATTAAAAATATTCACCCCACAACAGCAGTACAACTTCAGAGAGTCTAAGCGAACACAAAATATGCAATGCGTTCAAGGATAAGAATGATGGATTAAAATTAATCATCCACAAAATCTTTTATGAATATGTTCTCTCCTGGATTGCCAAATAATCTCCTATCAAGCCATGATTCAAATTGCATATACAATACCTTCAGGGACCAGCAACTTGTTCCGCCTTGTAAGAGCTGAATTCAGAACTCGTAAGTCTGATGCTGAGCCTTCCCAGCCAGCCAGAACATAGTGGAACTTCAGATCAAATGAGCAAGCTGCCAGAACATTTTGTGAAAGTAATCCATTCTTGTTGCGGAAGGGCCCTTGCTCATCCACACCCACCATAACAGGAATGTGAATGCCATCAACTGCTCCCACACAATCCTAGTTGTAAAGTTTTGAAGTGAGATATAGGAAACCCAAAAACAGGAGATCGAATTCTGATTACAATAGTTTTACCTTAAAATATGGATAAAATCTAGGATCTCCCAAGATTTCTGGTGGAACATCAGATCCTGGAGGCTCAAAGAAATCTAAAGAAATTGCCATGATAGCATTCAAAACATTGTTGAAATGACGACTAATGGTTTCTCCTGAATACCGGAATAGCTCTTGGACAGCTCGAGTTCGTAGATTATGACCAACAATAAACAGGAATATGGCTATCTGCTCCTCAATCTTGATTCTATTTGTGTGACGCAGTAGGCCCTTGGCTTGCAGAATATCACATAACTTATAGAATACCTGCTTATCCATGCGAAAATTTTCCAGACAGCGATCACTTTGACCGCTTAGTACTTCATCTACGAATTTAGTACCATTAGCTAAACTTATACTTAGTTCTTTTGGCATATAATTCCCAAAAACTCCATCCTTCTCCTCGTCAGAACTCTCCATGGCAAAATTAACCTCTGCATTAGATAATATACACCCATCAAACTCATTACATGAAAAGATGAAAACTTCGGTTTGTATTCTGAAAAAATATTATTAAATAAAACGAAGGAACTATATAAGAAAAACTAAAGCCCTTGATAAAGCACATTATTCATAGAGAACATCTTACTAGGATAGGATTTATTTTGGTTGTATATATATATATATATATATATATATATATATATATATTTTTTTTTTTTTTTCAGGATATTATCTTATGTGCAATTTTATTTAATTAGGGATAATTATCTGTCTCTACATGCAGGCCTTAGTTATTTGGAACATAGGCTAGGTTTTAATATTTGACAACTGAAAAGAATTGCCAGAATTTCTCTCATCTTTCCTCTTTCTCTATTCTTTTCCCTTCTAAATGCACTCTACTTCTTATCCTTTTTCCCTGTTCTTTCCTATGTTGCCACTTAACCAAATTAGTTCATTAATTTGGCATCAGAGGTTTGTCTTTCTCATCTTTCCATTTTCTGGTTCCTTTGTCTCCTAAATCCACTGTTATTCCTCACCTTTTCTCCCTCTTTTCTACATCAAAGTGTTGACATAGATGGCTCAGTCATCTTGATATATCCAGAAAAGTTGAGACACTGGGGAACCCGGTAGTTGGCAGAAGAGAAAGAGCATTAACAGAAGGTTAAAGCTAACAAAATGCAAAATGAAATAGGGAAGCGTATCCAAAATAAATGAAAAAGATAAATTCTTCTTCAATGAAGCCTTATACTGTATCATTCAAGTGCTTATTGCTGGTAAAGAATCCTACTTCTACAGTTTCTTATTCAGCAAGAAGTTCTATTTTATTTGTTTGGTTTTTTGGCATTTGAGTTCTCCTGATACCTATCCATGTTTTCAAGAAAACAAAAATAAAAGGTGAATGTGAAAAAAACAAAGGTGAATGTAACTCATCTAATAAAATTAAATTATAAGCCAGAAAAATGTCAAATTCTCAGTACACAACATCACATTTTCTATAAAGAATTCACATCAATGCAACTCTTCCAGAAAATATCCACCCAAAATGGAAATTTGACCTGAAAATGTGGTCATGTGTTACCATAACTACCCAGATCATATCCCTATTCCACCACAGTCAAGGTTCCTTTTACAAGATGATATTCCACAATTACATCATCTTGTATTCTTTGTTCCCGAATCAAAAGGTAACAGCAGTTAATTATTTTCCCCTCCAACCTAGGGGTGGGTGTTGGGTAGGTGCTAGCAAGGGCGTAGGAGGGGACTTTGACAACCAATATGCAGAACATCTCTTAAGCTCACTAAAGATTAGTCGATGACTAACCAAAATGACAGTGCCATTATTTAAACTTCTATCTCCACATTGCAATATAGTTAAATTTATTATATGTATATTCTACTAACCATACAGGTTTAGTTGCCTAGTTGGCATACCTAAGCAAATCTTTGGCGAGACTCACGAGTAACGGGTTCAATATCCAAGCCTTATATTTTCATAAACTAACCATTTACTACTCTGCTCATAAACATCATGGATACAAAGTTTCAAGTTAAGTAAATCAAATACGTATGTGTGTGTGTGTGTGTGTCTATATGTATGTATGTAAGAATTTCATCAATGATACAACCATTTTGCTCATGATCATATTTAATAAAAATTTCAGTTTTAAATAACTGTGTAGATGAGGAATCTTTGACTATCCAATTGATTTGAAGTTTGGCATGAATGATTTACAGGAGAGAAAAATCCAATGGTCAGTTTGTGAAAATTCAATCATAAATGGTTGAGGAAAATAGTAGAGCCCCCAACTTCTCATAACATCAAAATCAACTAAAAATTCTCGATTGTATTCTCAATTCTATAGGCAAGCAAACCTCAAAACTTTTAAGGAGGTAAGGCAATAGGAAAATAATCTATGTTAGAGAAGTGGGAAATTTTGCTATCAGCCAGACGCCTTAGACATAAAATATCAACATATGGATTAAAATAAAATTGGAAGGCAAATAATAATTCTGCTCAAGAAGAGAGAAGCCTTTTCACCCCTCCAAGTTAGATGCGTAAAAGTGATGACTATCACTTCAAGTGATTGACTAAAAACAAAGTGAGAAGAGATAGGCAATGCAAAAAGGAAATAAAATTGAAGAAATAAGGCAAAAATAAAGTCTGCTTGGGAAGGTTGGAAATTGTAATAAAATTCAATCTTAACTAGAACTAGACAACTTCTTATTCTTGTATCTAAAGATTGAATCAATAATATTAACCATTTTCAACACAATCATTACCTTATTCTTTGCTATTTAACATTTGAAGCAATTACACAAAGAGTAGACCTTATGCACCAATCTTGCAAACAGGGAAACTAATGATCCCTCTTTGAAAGGGAAAAAAACATGTTCTTTAAGGGCAATGGCGAAGTGCCAACTCCTAAAAACCTAAACATGTTCTTTAAAGGCAATGGTGAAGTGACAGCTCCTAAAAACCTGGTCTAGAACTCTATATATCAATAAAGATATTTGTTATAACAAGACATTATTACCAAATTCAATCTCCAGCAACTTAGACAATCAAGAAAATTGAATGCCAATACCCAATATATCAATATCAAAAATCTTTTCGGCATAAAATCATTAGCAAAGAAAGATACAAACAGATGGCCTTCAAGAAAATCCTTATGGGTTCCAAGTAATAGACAGTGCTCATATCTATCAAATGGATGGAATCCGCTTAATCATTCATTCCCAATAACACATATATAACAGAAATTAAATGATCATATCATAAAGCATTACTGACAAGCTAATTAAACCCACAAAAAAAAATTAAATTTGTATTACAATAAATTGAAATAAAATTAAGAAGAATAACACCGATTAAACAATCAGAGATCATAAAACGCCTCTTTATACCTGGAATAATAACAGTCGGTATCAGCTTTGAAACGGCAAGTCATTCGTTCTTCTTCTTCTTCGAACTGAAGAGAGAGAGAGGTGATTTGGGGGGGAAAATTTTAGAGGCGTAGAGAGCGAGAGTAAGAGATTTCTTCTTAAACAGAAAGAGAGCATTTTCAATCGCTCTTTTTATGTATTTATAATTTATAAATATATTAATTACTATATTAAATGCAATTACTCTGTTTGTCATCTCAATTTTTTAAGCTGACTTTTTATGCCTCATCTTTTTTTTTTTTTTCATTACTATTTAGTTAATTTAAATAATAAATATTTTAATTATTTAAATAATAATTTTAAATTAATAAAAAGATCTTTATGATTTGAATTCGAATTAATCTACAATAATTAAATTTTTACATCTGAAATTTAAATTAGTCGACAGTAATTAAATATCATATAATTTAATAAAAAAATATTTTAATATTCAGTATTTTTCATATAACTTATGTAAAAGATATAAAATATAAAATGAGAAAAAAAAATTATTAGGATTATTTATAATTATAAATTATTATAATACCCTTGCAATTTTTCATAATTAATATTTTAATTTTTATTATTTTTAATTTATTTTATTTTAATAAAATTTAAAAGATAAAATATTTTATAATATAATAATTAAATGCTCAATGACATTATATTTTGAGATTTTATGCAAAGTCATGCTCATTTGCAACTTCAGTTCTAAGGAAGAAAGGGTAATCTAGTGGCTTATTCTCAAACAAAGGCTGCTATAAGTTTTCCAAATTTAATTTATTGGATTTCTTCTCCTTCTTTTATTCCTAATGCTCTTAATAATGATGTAATTTCAGTTGCTATTTAATGAAAGTTTTTCCCTTAAAAAAATATTATATAAATTAAAATATAATAAACTTATATATTAAAATTAAAATATAATTATATTAAATTTCAAGAATATTACAATAATTTATCAGTTTATAATAAATAAATAAATAAAATGGAGTTTATTAGAAGGTGGAGTCCATTAGAGGAGAAGGGCCAATTTTGGATGGATTTTTTTAACAATTTTTTTTTTTTTTTTAAAATAGGTTTAGAATAAATTTTATTATTAGATAGTAATATCCTTAAGTTAATTTTTTCATTGTTTTTCTTATCATATTGTTTCCAAAAAAAATCCTTCTCATTTATAGAAACAAAACAAAAATGAATCTTTTATTATTTGATAAAAAAAAAATCATAAAATCTTAATAATTCAGTCAGTTAATAAGTAGATTTACTTTTAAAATTTAATTTAATAATTAAATAATAAATTATGAACTTTTATTTAAAATTTTAACATAAATAATTTAATTCTAATTAAATTAAAAAAAATATTAAATTTTATATCATATGCCATATTAAAAAAAAATGACATAAACCGTGCATTTCACATAGAGACATAATTAAAGAGAATTAGAGGGAATTGTGGTCCCTAAAATTTTTAAAATATATATATATTTATATATATAAATTTTTTTAACCAATCACCTTAAAAAAATTTAATTAATCCTCTAATTTATTATTATACAAACCGCTAGAGTTGAGAAAAAAATTAAAAAAATCGAAAATCGAACTGAATCAAACTTAGTTTGGATGAATAATTTATTATAAAATAAATTAATTTTATATATATATATTTAAAATTTTAAATATACCTTATTGTAAATACTATTATAATTTTTAAATAATCTCATAACTACTATTAGATTATAATATATAGTTTTGATAGTAAAATCATCTATAGATGAAGTAAAGTCAGAGATAGAGTTAGGATCCCTTGACATATTAGTACTTAAAAAAATTAATGAATAATTCTTAGGCATCCATTACCATTTTTCGTTAAGCAAATAACATTACGCCCCTGTTTGATTTGCTAAGAAAAGGATTTGAAATCGAAACAGGTAATTTTGATTTTTAACGATTAATTTGGCCAAAGTTAATCCGAAATAGAAATGCAATTTTTTTATTTAAGTGAATTATTGATAATTAAAATTTAAAAAAATTGAATTAACTAAATTAAAATTTTAAAAATTAAATTGAATTAAATTTTAAATTAAATCGAATTAAATAAAATAAAAAATTTATAAAATTAACCAAATCGAATCAAATTGATATATTTCAATTTAATTTTTTAATAAAATAAATATATAATTATTAAAAAATAAATATTTTAATATATATACATATAAAAAATATAAAATATTTATATTTCGGACGAATAGACTAAAATTTATAAAAAATAAATCAAACCATAATTTAATTTAAGTAAATAAATAAAATTTAATTTTTGATTATTCTAGTTTTTTTCTCACCCCTAATCACTTGGTCCCAACTCCTAGTTAATAAGGTTAATCAAGTCAAACATTTTTCTTTTGGTTAAATGTATTTGTATTTATCACGTGTTATTTAAATATTGATATTAAATATATAAAATAATAAAATGTTGAATTAAATATATTTGGTAGTAAATCGGTTGCTGAGTCATATACAACACATCCTGTTATCTTATATTTAAATAGGCATGACTTTTTTCATAATAATAATAATAAAAAAAAGACATGACTTTTGGGTATTATGATTTTATAACTATTTGATTTAATTTTAATTTAAAAAATTATATAAATTTTAATTTTAATTTAAATCTTTTCTCAATTTAAATTAAATATAACGAAAATTATATATATTATTTTTTGATATTATTATGATTAAATATATTTTATTTATTTTATATACACTTATATATTTTTTAACTTAATATTAATTTAAAATCTAAAAAACCCATTATTAAAAGAATTTAATGAATGAAAAAAAATCCACAAATAAAATATTAAAAGAATCCAATTTTCAGTGAATAATTACTATTTCCCAAATTTCTTAGAAAATGAACATATTTGAATAATTTATGTACTAAATATATTTTTTTAGAAAATAAATTATGAAAAAAAATTTAATAATTTTTAAATAAACATCCATATGATTAGCAGCATTGCTTGAAATAAAAAATTTTTAGAATCGATTTTTTTATCAGTGATATTTTATCTAATAACAGAAAAAAAAATAATAATATGTGATGATATTTATATTAATTAATAATAAATATTTTTTATAATTAATTTTTAATAATAAAAAAATATATTATAATTTAAGACAGATAAAAAAATAAAAAAAAAAAGCTATCAAAATAGAATGGAATGTTTATTAAAAAAATAAAGTTTTAAATTGTGAACCCATTAATAATATGTTTTAGAAAGATAAAAAAAATATAAATTTAATTACTAAAAAATAAATTTAATTACTTTTTTGTTAAAAAAATTGTATTATTAACAAGGTTAAATGAATAAATAAATGATCCTAATAGCTGACTGTGAGTTTAATGACCTCTAAATAAATGCGCTTAACATTTTTTTTAACTGAAAATACTCTTAACTTGATTAATAAAAAAAAATATTTTTTATTTATTAATTATATTTGATTTTTATAATATATAAAAATATAATCTAATAATAAATATATACAAGATTTACATAATAAAATAAGAGTGACTGATATTTTCAATTATTATATAAATATATTAAGAAGTATTTTATATTAATATATAACAATAATTAGGGAGTTCATATATATATATATATATAATTCAAAAAACAATTTTTATTTTTTAAACAATTCTTCACAAAGGAAAACTGATATTTTCAATTCTTTATTTCATATTATGATTTAGTTTTTTATTTTTATTTTTATATAAATAGATTAATATTTTAAATAAAAATAATTTAATTAATTAATTGAAATTTAGTATTTTGATTCAATTAATTTAATTTTATGATTATTTCAATTGGTTAACGTTTAATTTTGTTTGTTCAATCAATAAAAATTATTTACTGAATAGATTAAATCGATCTTTTGCATATTCCCACCTTGGATTTTTAAATTAAATTTTTAGAAAATAATTTCTCAAATCAACTCTTTATTTAGACTCTAATTCAGGATGAAAAAAAAAAAAAAAAAAAAAAAAAATACCAAAAAAATTTTGTGAAAAATTTAAACACATAAAATATTAGACTATAAATTTATTGTTTTTAATATTTTAATTTTTTATT